>JARGYO010002156.1:0-82044 GCA_029206835.1 Rana muscosa | reverse complement strand
AGAGCACAGTGTGTAGAGTACAGTGATTAGAGCACAGTGTGTAGAGTACAGTGAGTAGAGCACAGTGTGTAGAGTACAGTGATTAGAGCACAGTGTGTAGAGTACAGTGATTAGAGCACAGTGTGTAGAGTACAGTGAGTAGAGCACAGTGTGTAGAGTACAGTGAGTAGAGCACAGTGTGTAGAGTACAGTGATTAGAGCACAGTGTGTAGAGTACAGTGAGTAGAGCACAGTGTGTAGAGTATAGTGATTAGAGCACAGTGTGTAGAGTACAGTGATTAGAGCACAGTGTGTAGAGTACAGTGAGTAGAGCACAGTGTGTAGAGTACAGTGAGTAGAGCACAGTGTGTAGAGTACAGTGATTAGAGCACAGTGTGTAGAGTACAGTGAGTAGAGCACAGTGTGTAGAGTACAGTGATTAGAGCACAGTGTGTAGAGTACAGTGATTAGAGCACAGTGTGTAGAGTACAGTGATTAGAGCACAGTGTGTAGAGTACAGTGATTAGAGCACAGTGTGTAGAGTACAGTGAGTAGAGCACAGTGTGTAGAGTACAGTGATTAGAGCACAGTGTGTAGAGTACAGTGATTAGAGCACAGTGTGTAGAGTATAGTGATTTGAGCACAGTGTGTAGAGTACAGTGAGTAGAGCACAGTGTGTAGAGCACAGTGTGTAGAGTACAGTGTGTAGAGTACAGTGATTAGAGCACAGTGTGTAGAGTACAGTGAGTAGAGCACAGTGTGTAGAGTACAGTGATTAGAGCACAGTGTGTAGAGTACAGTGATTAGAGCACAGTGTGTAGAGTACAGTGATTAGAGCACAGTGTGTAGAGTATAGTGATTTGAGCACAGTGTGTAGAGTACAGTGAGTAGAGCACAGTGTGTAGAGCACAGTGTGTAGAGTACAGTGTGTAGAGTACAGTGATTAGAGCACAGTGTGTAGAGTACAGTGAGTAGAGCACAGTGTGTAGAGTACAGTGATTAGAGCACAGTGTGTAGAGTACAGTGATTAGAGCACAGTGTGTAGAGTACAGTGATTAGTGCACAGTGTGTAGAGTACAGTGATTAGAGCACAGTGTGTAGAGTACAGTGAGTAGAGCACAGTGTGTAGAGTACAGTGATTAGAGCACAGTGTGTAGAGTACAGTGATTAGAGCACAGTGTGTAGAGTATAGTGATTTGAGCACAGTGTGTAGAGTACAGTGAGTAGAGCACAGTGTGTAGAGCACAGTGTGTAGAGTACAGTGTGTAGAGTACAGTGATTAGAGCACAGTGTGTAGAGTACAGTGAGTAGAGCACAGTGTGTAGAGTACAGTGATTAGAGCACAGTGTGTAGAGTACAGTGAGTAGAGCACAGTGTGTAGAGTACAGTGATTAGAGCACAGTGTGTAGAGTACAGTGATTAGAGCACAGTGTGTAGAGTACAGTGATTAGTGCACAGTGTGTAGAGTACAGTGATTAGAGCACAGTGTGTAGAGTACAGTGAGTAGAGCACAGTGTGTAGAGTACAGTGATTAGAGCACAGTGTGTAGAGTACAGTGATTAGAGCACAGTGTGTAGAGTACAGTGATTTGAGCACAGTGTGTAGAGTACAGTGAGTAGAGCACAGTGTGTAGAGCACAGTGTGTAGAGTACAGTGATTAGAGCACAGTGTGTAGAGTACAGTGATTAGAGCACAGTGTGTAGAGTACAGTGAGTAGAGCACAGTGTGTAGAGTACAGTGATTAGAGCACAGTGTGTAGAGTACAGTGATTAGAGCACAGTGTGTAGAGTACAGTGAGTAGAGCACAGTGTGTAGAGTACAGTGATTAGAGCACAGTGTGTAGAGTACAGTGATTAGAGCACAGTGTGTAGAGTACAGTGATTAGAGCACAGTGTGTAGAGTACAGTGATTAGAGCACAGTGTGTAGAGTACAGTGATTAGAGCACAGTGTGTAGAGTACAGTGAGTAGAGCACAGTGTGTAGAGTACAGTGATTAGAGCACAGTGTGTAGAGTACAGTGAGTAGAGCACAGTGTGTAGAGTACAGTGAGTAGAGCACAGTGTGTAGAGTACAGTGAGTAGAGCACAGTGTGTAGAGTACAGTGAGTAGAGCACAGTGTGTAGAGTACAGTGAGTAGAGCACAGTGTGTAGAGTACAGTGATTAGAGCACAGTGTGTAGAGTACAGTGATTAGAGCACAGTGTGTAGAGTACAGTGATTAGAGCACAGTGTGTAGAGTACAGTGATTAGAGCACAGTGTGTAGAGTACAGTGAGTAGAGCACAGTGTGTAGAGTACAGTGAGTAGAGCACAGTGTGTAGAGTACAGTGAGTAGAGCACAGTGTGTAGAGTACAGTGAGTAGAGCACAGTGTGTAGAGTACAGTGAGTAGAGCACAGTGTGTAGAGTACAGTGAGTAGAGCACAGTGTGTAGAGTACAGTGAGTAGAGCACAGTGTGTAGAGTACAGTGATTAGAGCACAGTGTGTAGAGTACAGTGAGTAGAGCACAGTGTGTAGAGTACAGTGATTAGAGCACAGTGTGTAGAGTACAGTGATTAGAGCACAGTGTGTAGAGTACAGTGAGTAGAGCACAGTGTGTAGAGTACAGTGAGTAGAGCACAGTGTGTAGAGTACAGTGAGTAGAGCACAGTGTGTAGAGTACAGTGATTAGAGCACAGTGTGTAGAGTACAGTGATTAGAGCACAGTGTGTAGAGTACAGTGATTAGAGCACAGTGTGTAGAGTACAGTGAGTAGAGCACAGTGTGTAGAGTACAGTGATTAGAGCACAATGTGTAGAGTACAGTGATTAGAGCACAGTGTGTAGAGTACAGTGATTAGAGCACAGTGTGTAGAGTACAGTGATTAGAGCACAGTGTGTAGAGTACAGTGATTAGAGCACAGTGTGTAGAGTACAGTGTGTAGAGCACAGTGTGTAGAGTACAGTGATTAGTGCACAGTGTGTAGAGTACAGTGATTAGAGCACAGTGTGTAGAGTACAGTGATTAGTGCACAGTGTGTAGAGTACAGTGATTAGAGCACAGTGTGTAGAGTACAGTGAGTAGAGCACAGTGTGTAGAGTACAGTGATTAGAGCACAGTGTGTAGAGTACAGTGAGTAGAGCACAGTGTGTAGAGTACAGTGATTAGAGCACAGTGTGTAGAGTACAGTGAGTAGAGCACAGTGTGTAGAGTACAGTGAGTAGAGCACAGTGTGTAGAGTACAGTGATTAGAGCACAGTGTGTAGAGTACAGTGATTAGAGCACAGTGTGTAGAGTACAGTGATTAGAGCACAGTGTGTAGAGCACAGTGATTAGAGCACAGTGTGTAGAGTACAGTGAGTAGAGCACAGTGTGTAGAGTACAGTGAGTAGAGCACAGTGTGTAGAGTAGAGTGATTAGAGCACAGTGTGTAGAGTAGAGTGAGTAGAGCACAGTGTGTAGAGTACAGTGAGTAGAGCACAGTGTGTAGAGTACAGTGATTAGAGCACAGTGTGTAGAGTACAGTGATTAGAGCACAGTGTGTAGAGTACAGTGATTAGAGCACAGTGTGTAGAGTACAGTGATTAGAGCACAGTGTGTAGAGTACAGTGAGTAGAGCACAGTGTGTAGAGTACAGTGAGTAGAGCACAGTGTGTAGAGTACAGTGAGTAGAGCACAGTGTGTAGAGTACAGTGATTAGAGCACAGTGTGTAGAGTACAGTGATTAGAGCACAGTGTGTAGAGTACAGTGATTAGAGCACAGTGTGTAGAGTACAGTGAGTAGAGCACAGTGTGTAGAGTACAGTGATTAGAGCACAATGTGTAGAGTACAGTGATTAGAGCACAGTGTGTAGAGTACAGTGATTAGAGCACAGTGTGTAGAGTACAGTGATTAGAGCACAGTGTGTAGAGTACAGTGATTAGAGCACAGTGTGTAGAGTACAGTGTGTAGAGCACAGTGTGTAGAGTACAGTGATTAGTGCACAGTGTGTAGAGTACAGTGATTAGAGCACAGTGTGTAGAGTACAGTGATTAGTGCACAGTGTGTAGAGTACAGTGATTAGAGCACAGTGTGTAGAGTACAGTGAGTAGAGCACAGTGTGTAGAGTACAGTGATTAGAGCACAGTGTGTAGAGTACAGTGAGTAGAGCACAGTGTGTAGAGTACAGTGAGTAGAGCACAGTGTGTAGAGTACAGTGAGTAGAGCACAGTGTGTAGAGTACAGTGATTAGAGCACAGTGTGTAGAGTACAGTGATTAGAGCACAGTGTGTAGAGTACAGTGATTAGAGCACAGTGTGTAGAGTACAGTGATTAGAGCACAGTGTGTAGAGTACAGTGAGTAGAGCACAGTGTGTAGAGTACAGTGATTAGAGCACAGTGTGTAGAGTACAGTGAGTAGAGCACAGTGTGTAGAGTACAGTGAGTAGAGCACAGTGTGTAGAGTACAGTGAGTAGAGCACAGTGTGTAGAGTACAGTGAGTAGAGCACAGTGTGTAGAGTACAGTGAGTAGAGCACAGTGTGTAGAGTACAGTGATTAGAGCACAGTGTGTAGAGTACAGTGATTAGAGCACAGTGTGTAGAGTACAGTGATTAGAGCACAGTGTGTAGAGTACAGTGATTAGAGCACAGTGTGTAGAGTACAGTGAGTAGAGCACAGTGTGTAGAGTACAGTGAGTAGAGCACAGTGTGTAGAGTACAGTGAGTAGAGCACAGTGTGTAGAGTACAGTGAGTAGAGCACAGTGTGTAGAGTACAGTGAGTAGAGCACAGTGTGTAGAGTACAGTGAGTAGAGCACAGTGTGTAGAGTACAGTGAGTAGAGCACAGTGTGTAGAGTACAGTGATTAGAGCACAGTGTGTAGAGTACAGTGAGTAGAGCACAGTGTGTAGAGTACAGTGATTAGAGCACAGTGTGTAGAGTACAGTGATTAGAGCACAGTGTGTAGAGTACAGTGAGTAGAGCACAGTGTGTAGAGTACAGTGAGTAGAGCACAGTGTGTAGAGTACAGTGAGTAGAGCACAGTGTGTAGAGTACAGTGATTAGAGCACAGTGTGTAGAGTACAGTGATTAGAGCACAGTGTGTAGAGTACAGTGATTAGAGCACAGTGTGTAGAGTACAGTGAGTAGAGCACAGTGTGTAGAGTACAGTGATTAGAGCACAATGTGTAGAGTACAGTGATTAGAGCACAGTGTGTAGAGTACAGTGATTAGAGCACAGTGTGTAGAGTACAGTGATTGGAGCACAGTGTGTAGAGTACAGTGATTAGAGCACAGTGTGTAGAGTACAGTGTGTAGAGCACAGTGTGTAGAGTACAGTGATTAGTGCACAGTGTGTAGAGTACAGTGATTAGAGCACAGTGTGTAGAGTACAGTGATTAGTGCACAGTGTGTAGAGTACAGTGATTAGAGCACAGTGTGTAGAGTACAGTGAGTAGAGCACAGTGTGTAGAGTACAGTGATTAGAGCACAGTGTGTAGAGTACAGTGAGTAGAGCACAGTGTGTAGAGTACAGTGATTAGAGCACAGTGTGTAGAGTACAGTGAGTAGAGCACAGTGTGTAGAGTACAGTGAGTAGAGCACAGTGTGTAGAGTACAGTGATTAGAGCACAGTGTGTAGAGTACAGTGATTAGAGCACAGTGTGTAGAGTACAGTGATTAGAGCACAGTGTGTAGAGTACAGTGATTAGAGCACAGTGTGTAGAGTACAGTGATTAGAGCACAGTGTGTAGAGTACAGTGATTAGAGCACAGTGTGTAGAGCACAGTGATTAGAGCACAGTGTGTAGAGTACAGTGAGTAGAGCACAGTGTGTAGAGCACAGTGAGTAGAGCACAGTGTGTAGAGTAGAGTGATTAGAGCACAGTGTGTAGAGTAGAGTGAGTAGAGCACAGTGTGTAGAGTACAGTGAGTAGAGCACAGTGTGTAGAGTACAGTGATTAGAGCACAGTGTGTAGAGTACAGTGATTAGAGCACAGTGTGTAGAGTACAGTGATTAGAGCACAGTGTGTAGAGTACAGTGATTAGAGCACAGTGTGTAGAGTACAGTGAGTAGAGCACAGTGTGTAGAGTACAGTGAGTAGAGCACAGTGTGTAGAGTACAGTGAGTAGAGCACAGTGTGTAGAGTACAGTGATTAGAGCACAGTGTGTAGAGTACAGTGATTAGAGCACAGTGTGTAGAGTACAGTGATTAGAGCACAGTGTGTAGAGTACAGTGAGTAGAGCACAGTGTGTAGAGTACAGTGATTAGAGCACAATGTGTAGAGTACAGTGATTAGAGCACAGTGTGTAGAGTACAGTGATTAGAGCACAGTGTGTAGAGTACAGTGATTAGAGCACAGTGTGTAGAGTACAGTGATTAGAGCACAGTGTGTAGAGTACAGTGTGTAGAGCACAGTGTGTAGAGTACAGTGATTAGTGCACAGTGTGTAGAGTACAGTGATTAGAGCACAGTGTGTAGAGTACAGTGATTAGTGCACAGTGTGTAGAGTACAGTGATTAGAGCACAGTGTGTAGAGTACAGTGAGTAGAGCACAGTGTGTAGAGTACAGTGATTAGAGCACAGTGTGTAGAGTACAGTGAGTAGAGCACAGTGTGTAGAGTACAGTGAGTAGAGCACAGTGTGTAGAGTACAGTGAGTAGAGCACAGTGTGTAGAGTACAGTGAGTAGAGCACAGTGTGTAGAGTACAGTGATTAGAGCACAGTGTGTAGAGTACAGTGATTAGAGCACAGTGTGTAGAGTACAGTGATTAGAGCACAGTGTGTAGAGTACAGTGATTAGAGCACAGTGTGTAGAGTACAGTGATTAGAGCACAGTGTGTAGAGCACAGTGATTAGAGCACAGTGTGTAGAGTACAGTGAGTAGAGCACAGTGTGTAGAGTACAGTGAGTAGAGCACAGTGTGTAGAGTAGAGTGATTAGAGCACAGTGTGTAGAGTACAGTGATTAGTGCACAGTGTGTAGAGTACAGTGATTAGAGCACAGTGTGTAGAGTACAGTGAGTAGAGCACAGTGTGTAGAGTACAGTGATTAGAGCACAGTGTGTAGAGTACAGTGAGTAGAGCACAGTGTGTAGAGTACAGTGATTAGAGCACAGTGTGTAGAGTACAGTGAGTAGAGCACAGTGTGTAGAGTACAGTGAGTAGAGCACAGTGTGTAGAGTACAGTGATTAGAGCACAGTGTGTAGAGTACAGTGATTAGAGCACAGTGTGTAGAGTACAGTGATTAGAGCACAGTGTGTAGAGTACAGTGATTAGAGCACAGTGTGTAGAGTACAGTGATTAGAGCACAGTGTGTAGAGTACAGTGATTAGAGCACAGTGTGTAGAGCACAGTGATTAGAGCACAGTGTGTAGAGTACAGTGAGTAGAGCACAGTGTGTAGAGTACAGTGAGTAGAGCACAGTGTGTAGAGTAGAGTGATTAGAGCACAGTGTGTAGAGTACAGTGAGTAGAGCACAGTGTGTAGAGTACAGTGAGTAGAGCACAGTGTGTAGAGTACAGTGAGTAGAGCACAGTGTGTAGAGTACAGTGATTAGAGCACAGTGTGTAGAGTACAGTGAGTAGAGCACAGTGTGTAGAGTACAGTGATTAGAGCACAGTGTGTAGAGTACAGTGATTAGAGCACAGTGTGTAGAGTACAGTGATTAGAGCACAGTGTGTAGAGTATAGTGATTTGAGCACAGTGTGTAGAGTACAGTGATTAGAGCACAGTGTGTAGAGTACAGTGATTAGAGCACAGTGTGTAGAGCACAGTGAGTAGAGCACAGTGTGTAGAGTACAGTGATTAGAGCACAGTGTGTAGAGTACAGTGATTAGAGCACAGTGTGTAGAGTACAGTGATTAGAGCACAGTGTGTAGAGTACAGTGAGTAGAGCACAGTGTGTAGAGTACAGTGATTAGAGCACAGTGTGTAGAGTACAGTGATTAGAGCACAGTGTGTAGAGTACAGTGAGTAGAGCACAGTGTGTAGAGTACAGTGATTAGAGCACAGTGTGTAGAGTACAGTGATTAGAGCACAGTGTGTAGAGTACAGTGATTAGAGCACAGTGTGTAGAGTACAGTGATTAGAGCACAGTGTGTAGAGTATAGTGATTAGAGCACAGTGTGTAGAGTACAGTGAGTAGAGCACAGTGTGTAGAGTACAGTGATTAGAGCACAGTGTGTAGAGTACAGTGATTAGAGCACAGTGTGTAGAGTACAGTGAGTAGAGCACAGTGTGTAGAGTACAGTGAGTAGAGCACAGTGTGTAGAGTACAGTGATTAGAGCACAGTGTGTAGAGTACAGTGAGTAGAGCACAGTGTGTAGAGTATAGTGATTAGAGCACAGTGTGTAGAGTACAGTGATTAGAGCACAGTGTGTAGAGTACAGTGAGTAGAGCACAGTGTGTAGAGTACAGTGAGTAGAGCACAGTGTGTAGAGTACAGTGATTAGAGCACAGTGTGTAGAGTACAGTGAGTAGAGCACAGTGTGTAGAGTACAGTGAGTAGAGCACAGTGTGTAGAGTATAGTGATTAGAGCACAGTGTGTAGAGTACAGTGAGTAGAGCACAGTGTGTAGAGTACAGTGATTAGAGCACAGTGTGTAGAGTACAGTGATTAGAGCACAGTGTGTAGAGTACAGTGATTAGAGCACAGTGATTAGAGCACAGTGTGTAGAGTACAGTGATTAGTGCACAGTGTGTAGAGTACAGTGATTAGAGCACAGTGTGTAGAGTACAGTGAGTAGAGCACAGTGTGTAGAGTACAGTGATTAGAGCACAGTGTGTAGAGTACAGTGATTAGAGCACAGTGTGTAGAGTATAGTGATTTGAGCACAGTGTGTAGAGTACAGTGAGTAGAGCACAGTGTGTAGAGCACAGTGTGTAGAGTACAGTGTGTAGAGTACAGTGATTAGAGCACAGTGTGTAGAGTACAGTGATTAGAGCACAGTGTGTAGAGTACAGTGAGTAGAGCACAGTGTGTAGAGTACAGTGATTAGAGCACAGTGTGTAGAGTACAGTGATTAGAGCACAGTGTGTAGAGTACAGTGATTAGTGCACAGTGTGTAGAGTACAGTGATTAGAGCACAGTGTGTAGAGTACAGTGAGTAGAGCACAGTGTGTAGAGTACAGTGATTAGAGCACAGTGTGTAGAGTATAGTGATTTGAGCACAGTGTGTAGAGTACAGTGAGTAGAGCACAGTGTGTAGAGCACAGTGTGTAGAGTACAGTGTGTAGAGTACAGTGATTAGAGCACAGTGTGTAGAGTACAGTGATTAGAGCACAGTGTGTAGAGTACAGTGATTAGAGCACAGTGTGTAGAGTACAGTGATTAGAGCACAGTGTGTAGAGTACAGTGATTAGAGCACAGTGTGTAGAGTACAGTGAGTAGAGCACAGTGTGTAGAGTACAGTGATTAGAGCACAGTGTGTAGAGTACAGTGATTAGAGCACAGTGTGTAGAGTACAGTGATTAGTGCACAGTGTGTAGAGTACAGTGATTAGAGCACAGTGTGTAGAGTACAGTGATTAGAGCACAGTGTGTAGAGTACAGTGATTAGAGCACAGTGTGTAGAGTACAGTGATTAGAGCACAGTGTGTAGAGTATAGTGATTTGAGCACAGTGTGTAGAGTACAGTGAGTAGAGCACAGTGTGTAGAGCACAGTGTGTAGAGTACAGTGTGTAGAGTACAGTGATTAGAGCACAGTGTGTAGAGTACAGTGAGTAGAGCACAGTGTGTAGAGTACAGTGATTAGAGCACAGTGTGTAGAGTACAGTGATTAGAGCACAGTGTGTAGAGTACAGTGATTAGTGCACAGTGTGTAGAGTACAGTGATTAGAGCACAGTGTGTAGAGTACAGTGAGTAGAGCACAGTGTGTAGAGTACAGTGATTAGAGCACAGTGTGTAGAGTACAGTGATTAGAGCACAGTGTGTAGAGTATAGTGATTTGAGCACAGTGTGTAGAGTACAGTGAGTAGAGCACAGTGTGTAGAGCACAGTGTGTAGAGTACAGTGTGTAGAGTACAGTGATTAGAGCACAGTGTGTAGAGTACAGTGAGTAGAGCACAGTGTGTAGAGTACAGTGATTAGAGCACAGTGTGTAGAGTACAGTGATTAGAGCACAGTGTGTAGAGTACAGTGATTAGAGCACAGTGTGTAGAGTATAGTGATTTGAGCACAGTGTGTAGAGTACAGTGAGTAGAGCACAGTGTGTAGAGTACAGTGATTAGAGCACAGTGTGTAGAGTACAGTGATTAGAGCACAGTGTGTAGAGTACAGTGATTAGAGCACAGTGTGTAGAGTACAGTGAGTAGAGCACAGTGTGTAGAGTACAGTGAGTAGAGCACAGTGTGTAGAGTACAGTGAGTAGAGCACAGTGTGTAGAGTACAGTGATTAGAGCACAGTGTGTAGAGTACAGTGATTAGAGCACAGTGTGTAGAGTACAGTGATTAGAGCACAGTGTGTAGAGTACAGTGAGTAGAGCACAGTGTGTAGAGTACAGTGAGTAGAGCACAGTGTGTAGAGTACAGTGATTAGAGCACAGTGTGTAGAGTACAGTGATTAGAGCACAGTGTGTAGAGTACAGTGATTAGAGCACAGTGTGTAGAGTACAGTGAGTAGAGCACAGTGTGTAGAGTACAGTGATTAGAGCACAGTGTGTAGAGTACAGTGATTAGAGCACAGTGTGTAGAGTACAGTGATTAGAGCACAGTGTGTAGAGTACAGTGATTAGAGCACAGTGTGTAGAGTACAGTGAGTAGAGCACAGTGTGTAGAGTACAGTGAGTAGAGCACAGTGTGTAGAGTACAGTGAGTAGAGCACAGTGTGTAGAGTACAGTGAGTAGAGCACAGTGTGTAGAGTACAGTGAGTAGAGCACAGTGTGTAGAGTACAGTGATTAGAGCACAGTGTGTAGAGTACAGTGATTAGAGCACAGTGTGTAGAGTACAGTGATTAGAGCACAGTGTGTAGAGTACAGTGAGTAGAGCACAGTGTGTAGAGTACAGTGATTAGAGCACAGTGTGTAGAGTACAGTGATTAGAGCACAGTGTGTAGAGTACAGTGATTAGAGCACAGTGTGTAGAGTACAGTGATTAGAGCACAGTGTGTAGAGTACAGTGATTAGAGCACAGTGTGTAGAGTACAGTGATTAGAGCACAGTGTGTAGAGTACAGTGAGTAGAGCACAGTGTGTAGAGTACAGTGAGTAGAGCACAGTGTGTAGAGTACAGTGAGTAGAGCACAGTGTGTAGAGTACAGTGAGTAGAGCACAGTGTGTAGAGTACAGTGAGTAGAGCACAGTGTGTAGAGTACAGTGATTAGAGCACAGTGTGTAGAGTACAGTGATTAGAGCACAGTGTGTAGAGCACAGTGATTAGAGCACAGTGTGTAGAGTACAGTGAGTAGAGCACAGTGTGTAGAGTACAGTGAGTAGAGCACAGTGTGTAGAGTAGAGTGATTAGAGCACAGTGTGTAGAGTACAGTGAGTAGAGCACAGTGTGTAGAGTACAGTGAGTAGAGCACAGTGTGTAGAGTACAGTGAGTAGAGCACAGTGTGTAGAGTACAGTGATTAGAGCACAGTGTGTAGAGTACAGTGAGTAGAGCACAGTGTGTAGAGTACAGTGATTAGAGCACAGTGTGTAGAGTACAGTGATTAGAGCACAGTGTGTAGAGTACAGTGATTAGAGCACAGTGTGTAGAGTACAGTGATTAGAGCACAGTGTGTAGAGTACAGTGAGTAGAGCACAGTGTGTAGAGTACAGTGATTAGAGCACAGTGTGTAGAGTACAGTGAGTAGAGCACAGTGTGTAGAGTACAGTGAGTAGAGCACAGTGTGTAGAGTACAGTGATTAGAGCACAGTGTGTAGAGTACAGTGAGTAGAGCACAGTGTGTAGAGTACAGTGATTAGAGCACAGTGTGTAGAGTACAGTGATTAGAGCACAGTGTGTAGAGTACAGTGATTAGAGCACAGTGTGTAGAGTACAGTGATTAGAGCACAGTGTGTAGAGTACAGTGAGTAGAGCACAGTGTGTAGAGTACAGTGATTAGAGCACAGTGTGTAGAGTACAGTGAGTAGAGCACAGTGTGTAGAGTACAGTGAGTAGAGCACAGTGTGTAGAGTACAGTGAGTAGAGCACAGTGTGTAGAGTACAGTGAGTAGAGCACAGTGTGTAGAGTACAGTGAGTAGAGCACAGTGTGTAGAGTACAGTGTGTAGAGCACAGTGTGTAGAGTACAGTGAGTAGAGCACAGTGTGTAGAGTACAGTGATTAGAGCACAGTGTGTAGAGTACAGTGATTAGAGCACAGTGTGTAGAGTACAGTGATTAGAGCACAGTGTGTAGAGTACAGTGATTAGAGCACAGTGTGTAGAGCACAGTGTGTAGAGTACAGTGAGTAGAGCACAGTGTGTAGAGTACAGTGAGTAGAGCACAGTGTGTAGAGCACAGTGTGTAGAGCACAGTGTGTAGAGTACAGTGTGTAGAGTACAGTGTGTAGAGTACAGTGATTAGAGCACAGTGTGTAGAGTACAGTGATTAGAGCACAGTGTGTAGAGTATAGTGATTAGAGCACAGTGTGTAGAGCACAGTGTGTAGAGTACAGTGAGTAGAGCACAGTGTGTAGAGTACAGTGAGTAGAGCACAGTGTGTAGAGCACAGTGTGTAGAGTACAGTGTGTAGAGTACAGTGATTAGAGCACAGTGTGTAGAGTACAGTGATTTGAGCACAGTGTGTAGAGTACAGTGATTAGTGCACAGTGTGTAGAGTACAGTGTGTAGAGTACAGTGATTAGAGCACAGTGTGTAGAGTACAGTGATTAGAGCACAGTGTGTAGAGTACAGTGATTAGAGCACAGTGTGTAGAGTACAGTGATTAGAGCACAGTGTGTAGAGTACAGTGAGTAGAGCACAGTGTGTAGAGTACAGTGAGTAGAGCACAGTGTGTAGAGTACAGTGAGTAGAGCACAGTGTGTAGAGTACAGTGAGTAGAGCACAGTGTGTAGAGTACAGTGAGTAGAGCACAGTGTGTAGAGTACAGTGAGTAGAGCACAGTGTGTAGAGTACAGTGAGTAGAGCACAGTGTGTAGAGTACAGTGATTAGAGCACAGTGTGTAGAGTACAGTGATTAGAGCACAGTGTGTAGAGTACAGTGATTAGAGCACAGTGTGTAGAGTACAGTGATTAGAGCACAGTGTGTAGAGTACAGTGAGTAGAGCACAGTGTGTAGAGTACAGTGAGTAGAGCACAGTGTGTAGAGTACAGTGAGTAGAGCACAGTGTGTAGAGTACAGTGATTAGAGCACAGTGTGTAGAGTACAGTGATTAGAGCACAGTGTGTAGAGTACAGTGATTAGAGCACAGTGTGTAGAGTACAGTGAGTAGAGCACAGTGTGTAGAGTACAGTGATTAGAGCACAATGTGTAGAGTACAGTGATTAGAGCACAGTGTGTAGAGTACAGTGATTAGAGCACAGTGTGTAGAGTACAGTGAGTAGAGCACAGTGTGTAGAGTACAGTGATTAGAGCACAGTGTGTAGAGTACAGTGATTAGAGCACAGTGTGTAGAGTACAGTGATTAGAGCACAGTGTGTAGAGTATAGTGATTTGAGCACAGTGTGTAGAGTACAGTGATTAGAGCACAGTGTGTAGAGCACAGTGTGTAGAGTACAGTGATTAGAGCACAGTGTGTAGAGTACAGTGAGTAGAGCACAGTGTGTAGAGTACAGTGAGTAGAGCACAGTGTGTAGAGTACAGTGAGTAGAGCACAGTGTGTAGAGTACAGTGATTAGAGCACAGTGTGTAGAGTACAGTGATTAGAGTACAGTGATTAGAGCACAGTGATTAGAGCACAGTGTGTAGAGTACAGTGATTAGTGCACAGTGTGTAGAGTACAGTGATTAGAGCACAGTGTGTAGAGTACAGTGAGTAGAGCACAGTGTGTAGAGTACAGTGATTAGAGCACAGTGTGTAGAGTACAGTGATTAGAGCACAGTGTGTAGAGTATAGTGATTTGAGCACAGTGTGTAGAGTACAGTGATTAGAGCACAGTGTGTAGAGTACAGTGATTAGTGCACAGTGTGTAGAGTACAGTGATTAGAGCACAGTGTGTAGAGTACAGTGAGTAGAGCACAGTGTGTAGAGTACAGTGATTAGAGCACAGTGTGTAGAGTACAGTGAGTAGAGCACAGTGTGTAGAGTACAGTGAGTAGAGCACAGTGTGTAGAGTACAGTGAGTAGAGCACAGTGTGTAGAGTACAGTGAGTAGAGCACAGTGTGTAGAGTACAGTGAGTAGAGCACAGTGTGTAGAGTACAGTGAGTAGAGCACAGTGTGTAGAGTACAGTGAGTAGAGCACAGTGTGTAGAGTACAGTGTGTAGAGTACAGTGATTAGAGCACAGTGTGTAGAGTACAGTGAGTAGAGCACAGTGTGTAGAGTACAGTGATTAGAGCACAGTGTGTAGAGTACAGTGATTAGAGCACAGTGTGTAGAGTACAGTGATTAGTGCACAGTGTGTAGAGTACAGTGATTAGAGCACAGTGTGTAGAGTACAGTGAGTAGAGCACAGTGTGTAGAGTACAGTGATTAGAGCACAGTGTGTAGAGTACAGTGAGTAGAGCACAGTGTGTAGAGTACAGTGAGTAGAGCACAGTGTGTAGAGTACAGTGAGTAGAGCACAGTGTGTAGAGTACAGTGAGTAGAGCACAGTGTGTAGAGTACAGTGAGTAGAGCACAGTGTGTAGAGTACAGTGTGTAGAGCACAGTGTGTAGAGTACAGTGAGTAGAGCACAGTGTGTAGAGTACAGTGATTAGAGCACAGTGTGTAGAGTACAGTGATTAGAGCACAGTGTGTAGAGTACAGTGATTAGAGCACAGTGTGTAGAGCACAGTGTGTAGAGTACAGTGAGTAGAGCACAGTGTGTAGAGTACAGTGAGTAGAGCACAGTGTGTAGAGCACAGTGTGTAGAGCACAGTGTGTAGAGTACAGTGTGTAGAGTACAGTGTGTAGAGTACAGTGATTAGAGCACAGTGTGTAGAGTACAGTGATTAGAGCACAGTGTGTAGAGTATAGTGATTAGAGCACAGTGTGTAGAGCACAGTGTGTAGAGTACAGTGAGTAGAGCACAGTGTGTAGAGTACAGTGAGTAGAGCACAGTGTGTAGAGCACAGTGTGTAGAGTACAGTGTGTAGAGTACAGTGATTAGAGCACAGTGTGTAGAGTACAGTGATTTGAGCACAGTGTGTAGAGTACAGTGATTAGTGCACAGTGTGTAGAGTACAGTGTGTAGAGTACAGTGATTAGAGCACAGTGTGTAGAGTACAGTGATTAGAGCACAGTGTGTAGAGTACAGTGATTAGAGCACAGTGTGTAGAGCACAGTGTGTAGAGTACAGTGAGTAGAGCACAGTGTGTAGAGTACAGTGAGTAGAGCACAGTGTGTAGAGTACAGTGATTAGAGCACAGTGTGTAGAGCACAGTGTGTAGAGTACAGTGAGTAGAGCACAGTGTGTAGAGTACAGTGAGTAGAGCACAGTGTGTAGAGCACAGTGTGTAGAGCACAGTGTGTAGAGTACAGTGTGTAGAGTACAGTGTGTAGAGTACAGTGATTAGAGCACAGTGTGTAGAGTACAGTGATTAGAGCACAGTGTGTAGAGTATAGTGATTAGAGCACAGTGTGTAGAGCACAGTGTGTAGAGTACAGTGAGTAGAGCACAGTGTGTAGAGTACAGTGAGTAGAGCACAGTGTGTAGAGCACAGTGTGTAGAGTACAGTGTGTAGAGTACAGTGATTAGAGCACAGTGTGTAGAGTACAGTGATTTGAGCACAGTGTGTAGAGTACAGTGATTAGTGCACAGTGTGTAGAGTACAGTGTGTAGAGTACAGTGATTAGAGCACAGTGTGTAGAGTACAGTGATTAGAGCACAGTGTGTAGAGTACAGTGATTAGAGCACAGTGTGTAGAGCACAGTGTGTAGAGTACAGTGAGTAGAGCACAGTGTGTAGAGTACAGTGAGTAGAGCACAGTGTGTAGAGCACAGTGTGTAGAGTACAGTGTGTAGAGTACAGTGATTAGAGCACAGTGTGTAGAGTACAGTGATTAGAGCACAGTGTGTAGAGTACAGTGATTAGAGCACAGTGTGTAGAGTACAGTGAGTAGAGCACAGTGTGTAGAGTACAGTGTGTAGAGTACAGTGATTAGAGCACAGTGTGTAGAGTACAGTGAGTAGAGCACAGTGTGTAGAGTACAGTGATTAGAGCACAGTGTGTAGAGTACAGTGATTAGAGCACAGTGTGTAGAGTACAGTGATTAGTGCACAGTGTGTAGAGTACAGTGATTAGAGCACAGTGTGTAGAGTACAGTGAGTAGAGCACAGTGTGTAGAGTACAGTGATTAGAGCACAGTGTGTAGAGTACAGTGAGTAGAGCACAGTGTGTAGAGTACAGTGAGTAGAGCACAGTGTGTAGAGTACAGTGAGTAGAGCACAGTGTGTAGAGTACAGTGAGTAGAGCACAGTGTGTAGAGTACAGTGAGTAGAGCACAGTGTGTAGAGTACAGTGTGTAGAGCACAGTGTGTAGAGTACAGTGAGTAGAGCACAGTGTGTAGAGTACAGTGATTAGAGCACAGTGTGTAGAGTACAGTGATTAGAGCACAGTGTGTAGAGTACAGTGATTAGAGCACAGTGTGTAGAGCACAGTGTGTAGAGTACAGTGAGTAGAGCACAGTGTGTAGAGTACAGTGAGTAGAGCACAGTGTGTAGAGCACAGTGTGTAGAGCACAGTGTGTAGAGTACAGTGTGTAGAGTACAGTGTGTAGAGTACAGTGATTAGAGCACAGTGTGTAGAGTACAGTGATTAGAGCACAGTGTGTAGAGTATAGTGATTAGAGCACAGTGTGTAGAGCACAGTGTGTAGAGTACAGTGAGTAGAGCACAGTGTGTAGAGTACAGTGAGTAGAGCACAGTGTGTAGAGCACAGTGTGTAGAGTACAGTGTGTAGAGTACAGTGATTAGAGCACAGTGTGTAGAGTACAGTGATTTGAGCACAGTGTGTAGAGTACAGTGATTAGTGCACAGTGTGTAGAGTACAGTGTGTAGAGTACAGTGATTAGAGCACAGTGTGTAGAGTACAGTGATTAGAGCACAGTGTGTAGAGTACAGTGATTAGAGCACAGTGTGTAGAGCACAGTGTGTAGAGTACAGTGAGTAGAGCACAGTGTGTAGAGTACAGTGAGTAGAGCACAGTGTGTAGAGTACAGTGATTAGAGCACAGTGTGTAGAGCACAGTGTGTAGAGTACAGTGATTAGAGCACAGTGTGTAGAGTACAGTGAGTAGAGCACAGTGTGTAGAGTACAGTGATTAGAGCACAGTGTGTAGAGTACAGTGAGTAGAGCACAGTGTGTAGAGTACAGTGAGTAGAGCACAGTGTGTAGAGTACAGTGATTAGAGCACAGTGTGTAGAGTACAGTGATTAGAGCACAGTGTGTAGAGTACAGTGATTAGAGCACAGTGTGTAGAGTACAGTGATTAGAGCACAGTGTGTAGAGTACAGTGATTAGAGCACAGTGTGTAGAGTACAGTGATTAGAGCACAGTGTGTAGAGTACAGTGATTAGAGCACAGTGTGTAGAGTACAGTGATTAGAGCACAGTGTGTAGAGTACAGTGTGTAGAGCACAGTGTGTAGAGTACAGTGATTAGAGCACAGTGTGTAGAGTACAGTGTGTAGAGTACAGTGTGTAGAGTACAGTGATTAGAGCACAATGTGTAGAGTACAGTGATTAGAGCACAGTGTGTAGAGTACAGTGATTAGAGCACAGTGTGTAGAGTACAGTGATTAGAGCACAGTGTGTAGAGTACAGTGATTAGAGCACAGTGTGTAGAGTACAGTGTGTAGAGCACAGTGTGTAGAGTACAGTGATTAGTGCACAGTGTGTAGAGTACAGTGTGTAGAGTACAGTGTGTAGAGTACAGTGATTAGAGCACAGTGTGTAGAGTACAGTGATTAGAGCACAGTGTGTAGAGTACAGTGATTAGAGCACAGTGTGTAGAGTACAGTGATTAGTGCACAGTGTGTAGAGTACAGTGATTAGAGCACAGTGTGTAGAGTACAGTGAGTAGAGCACAGTGTGTAGAGTACAGTGATTAGAGCACAGTGTGTAGAGTACAGTGATTAGAGCACAGTGTGTAGAGTACAGTGTGTAGAGCACAGTGTGTAGAGTACAGTGATTAGAGCACAGTGTGTAGAGTACAGTGTGTAGAGTACAGTGTGTAGAGTACAGTGATTAGAGCACAGTGTGTAGAGTACAGTGATTAGAGCACAGTGTGTAGAGTACAGTGATTAGAGCACAGTGTGTAGAGCACAGTGAGTAGAGCACAGTGAGTAGAGCACAGTGTGTAGAGTACAGTGATTAGAGCACAGTGTGTAGAGTACAGTGATTAGAGCACAGTGTGTAGAGTACAGTGAGTAGAGCACAGTGTGTAGAGTACAGTGATTAGAGCACAGTGTGTAGAGTACAGTGATTAGAGCACAGTGTGTAGAGTACAGTGATTAGAGCACAGTGTGTAGAGTACAGTGAGTAGAGCACAGTGTGTAGAGTACAGTGATTAGAGCACAGTGTGTAGAGTACAGTGATTAGAGCACAGTGTGTAGAGTACAGTGATTAGAGCACAGTGTGTAGAGTACAGTGATTAGAGCACAGTGTGTAGAGTACAGTGATTAGAGCACAGTGTGTAGAGTACAGTGATTAGAGCACAGTGTGTAGAGTACAGTGATTAGAGCACAGTGTGTAGAGTACAGTGATTAGAGCACAGTGTGTAGAGTACAGTGATTAGAGCACAGTGTGTAGAGTACAGTGATTAGAGCACAGTGTGTAGAGTACAGTGATTAGAGCACAGTGTGTAGAGTACAGTGAGTAGAGCACAGTGTGTAGAGTACAGTGAGTAGAGCACAGTGTGTAGAGTACAGTGAGTAGAGCACAGTGTGTAGAGTACAGTGAGTAGAGCACAGTGTGTAGAGTACAGTGATTAGAGCACAGTGTGTAGAGTACAGTGATTAGAGCACAGTGTGTAGAGTACAGTGAGTAGAGCACAGTGTGTAGAGTACAGTGAGTAGAGCACAGTGTGTAGAGTACAGTGAGTAGAGCACAGTGTGTAGAGTACAGTGATTAGAGCACAGTGTGTAGAGTACAGTGAGTAGAGCACAGTGTGTAGAGTACAGTGAGTAGAGCACAGTGAGTAGAGTACAGTGAGTAGAGCACAGTGTGTAGAGTACAGTGATTAGAGCACAGTGTGTAGAGTACAGTGATTAGAGCACAGTGTGTAGAGTACAGTGATTAGAGCACAGTGTGTAGAGTACAGTGATTAGAGCACAGTGTGTAGAGTACAGTGATTAGAGCACAGTGTGTAGAGTACAGTGATTAGAGCACAGTGTGTAGAGTACAGTGATTAGAGCACAGTGTGTAGAGTACAGTGAGTAGAGCACAGTGTGTAGAGTACAGTGAGTAGAGCACAGTGTGTAGAGTACAGTGAGTAGAGCACAGTGTGTAGAGTACAGTGAGTAGAGCACAGTGTGTAGAGTACAGTGAGTAGAGCACAGTGTGTAGAGTACAGTGAGTAGAGCACAGTGTGTAGAGTACAGTGAGTAGAGCACAGTGTGTAGAGTACAGTGATTAGAGCACAGTGTGTAGAGTACAGTGATTAGAGCACAGTGTGTAGAGTACAGTGATTAGAGCACAGTGTGTAGAGTACAGTGATTAGAGCACAGTGTGTAGAGTACAGTGAGTAGAGCACAGTGTGTAGAGTACAGTGAGTAGAGCACAGTGTGTAGAGTACAGTGAGTAGAGCACAGTGTGTAGAGTACAGTGATTAGAGCACAGTGTGTAGAGTACAGTGATTAGAGCACAGTGTGTAGAGTACAGTGATTAGAGCACAGTGTGTAGAGTACAGTGAGTAGAGCACAGTGTGTAGAGTACAGTGATTAGAGCACAATGTGGTAGAGTACAGTGATTAGAGCACAGTGTGTAGAGTACAGTGATTAGAGCACAGTGTGTAGAGTACAGTGATTAGAGCACAGTGTGTAGAGTACAGTGATTAGAGCACAGTGTGTAGAGTACAGTGTGTAGAGCACAGTGTGTAGAGTACAGTGATTAGTGCACAGTGTGTAGAGTACAGTGATTAGAGCACAGTGTGTAGAGTACAGTGATTAGAGCACAGTGTGTAGAGTACAGTGAGTAGAGCACAGTGTGTAGAGTACAGTGATTAGAGCACAGTGTGTAGAGTACAGTGAGTAGAGCACAGTGTGTAGAGTACAGTGAGTAGAGCACAGTGTGTAGAGCACAGTGATTAGAGCACAGTGTGTAGAGTACAGTGAGTAGAGCACAGTGTGTAGAGTACAGTGAGTAGAGCACAGTGTGTAGAGTAGAGTGATTAGAGCACAGTGTGTAGAGTACAGTGAGTAGAGCACAGTGTGTAGAGTACAGTGAGTAGAGCACAGTGTGTAGAGTACAGTGATTAGAGCACAGTGTGTAGAGTACAGTGATTAGAGCACAGTGTGTAGAGTACAGTGATTAGAGCACAGTGTGTAGAGTACAGTGATTAGAGCACAGTGTGTAGAGTACAGTGAGTAGAGCACAGTGTGTAGAGTACAGTGAGTAGAGCACAGTGTGTAGAGTACAGTGAGTAGAGCACAGTGTGTAGAGTACAGTGATTAGAGCACAGTGTGTAGAGTACAGTGATTAGAGCACAGTGTGTAGAGTACAGTGATTAGAGCACAGTGTGTAGAGTACAGTGAGTAGAGCACAGTGTGTAGAGTACAGTGATTAGAGCACAATGTGTAGAGTACAGTGATTAGAGCACAGTGTGTAGAGTACAGTGATTAGAGCACAGTGTGTAGAGTACAGTGATTAGAGCACAGTGTGTAGAGTACAGTGATTAGAGCACAGTGTGTAGAGTACAGTGTGTAGAGCACAGTGTGTAGAGTACAGTGATTAGTGCACAGTGTGTAGAGTACAGTGATTAGAGCACAGTGTGTAGAGTACAGTGAGTAGAGCACAGTGTGTAGAGTACAGTGATTAGAGCACAGTGTGTAGAGTACAGTGAGTAGAGCACAGTGTGTAGAGTACAGTGATTAAAGCACAGTGTGTAGAGTACAGTGAGTAGAGCACAGTGTGTAGAGTACAGTGTGTAGAGTACAGTGATTAGAGCACAGTGTGTAGAGTACAGTGATTAGAGCACAGTGTGTAGAGTACAGTGATTAGAGCACACTGTGTAGAGTACAGTGATTAGAGCACAGTGTGTAGAGTACAGTGATTAGAGCACAGTGTGTAGAGCACAGTGATTAGAGCACAGTGTGTAGAGTACAGTGAGTAGAGCACAGTGTGTAGAGTACAGTGAGTAGAGCACAGTGTGTAGAGTAGAGTGATTAGAGCACAGTGTGTAGAGTACAGTGATTAGTGCACAGTGTGTAGAGTACAGTGATTAGAGCACAGTGTGTAGAGTACAGTGAGTAGAGCACAGTGTGTAGAGTACAGTGATTAGAGCACAGTGTGTAGAGTACAGTGAGTAGAGCACAGTGTGTAGAGTACAGTGATTAGAGCACAGTGTGTAGAGTACAGTGAGTAGAGCACAGTGTGTAGAGTACAGTGAGTAGAGCACAGTGTGTAGAGTACAGTGATTAGAGCACAGTGTGTAGAGTACAGTGATTAGAGCACAGTGTGTAGAGTACAGTGATTAGAGCACAGTGTGTAGAGTACAGTGATTAGAGCACAGTGTGTAGAGTACAGTGATTAGAGCACAGTGTGTAGAGTACAGTGATTAGAGCACAGTGTGTAGAGCACAGTGATTAGAGCACAGTGTGTAGAGTACAGTGAGTAGAGCACAGTGTGTAGAGTACAGTGAGTAGAGCACAGTGTGTAGAGTAGAGTGATTAGAGCACAGTGTGTAGAGTACAGTGAGTAGAGCACAGTGTGTAGAGTACAGTGAGTAGAGCACAGTGTGTAGAGTACAGTGAGTAGAGCACAGTGTGTAGAGTACAGTGATTAGAGCACAGTGTGTAGAGTACAGTGAGTAGAGCACAGTGTGTAGAGTACAGTGATTAGAGCACAGTGTGTAGAGTACAGTGATTAGAGCACAGTGTGTAGAGTACAGTGAGTAGAGCACAGTGTGTAGAGTACAGTGAGTAGAGCACAGTGTGTAGAGTACAGTGATTAGAGCACAGTGTGTAGAGTATAGTGATTAGAGCACAGTGTGTAGAGTACAGTGATTAGAGCACAGTGTGTAGAGTACAGTGAGTAGAGCACAGTGTGTAGAGTACAGTGAGTAGAGCACAGTGTGTAGAGTACAGTGATTAGAGCACAGTGTGTAGAGTACAGTGAGTAGAGCACAGTGTGTAGAGTACAGTGATTAGAGCACAGTGTGTAGAGTACAGTGATTAGAGCACAGTGTGTAGAGTACAGTGATTAGAGCACAGTGTGTAGAGTACAGTGATTAGAGCACAGTGTGTAGAGTACAGTGAGTAGAGCACAGTGTGTAGAGTACAGTGATTAGAGCACAGTGTGTAGAGTACAGTGATTAGAGCACAGTGTGTAGAGTATAGTGATTTGAGCACAGTGTGTAGAGTACAGTGAGTAGAGCACAGTGTGTAGAGCGCAGTGTGTAGAGTACAGTGTGTAGAGTACAGTGATTAGAGCACAGTGTGTAGAGTACAGTGAGTAGAGCACAGTGTGTAGAGTACAGTGATTAGAGCACAGTGTGTAGAGTACAGTGATTAGAGCACAGTGTGTAGAGTACAGTGATTAGAGCACAGTGTGTAGAGTATAGTGATTTGAGCACAAGTGTGTAGAGTACAGTGAGTAGAGCACAGTGTGTAGAGCACAGTGTGTAGAGTACAGTGTGTAGAGTACAGTGATTAGAGCACAGTGTGTAGAGTACAGTGAGTAGAGCACAGTGTGTAGAGTACAGTGATTAGAGCACAGTGTGTAGAGTACAGTGATTAGAGCACAGTGTGTAGAGTACAGTGATTAGTGCACAGTGTGTAGAGTACAGTGATTAGAGCACAGTGTGTAGAGTACAGTGAGTAGAGCACAGTGTGTAGAGTACAGTGATTAGAGCACAGTGTGTAGAGTACAGTGATTAGAGCACAGTGTGTAGAGTACAGTGATTTGAGCACAGTGTGTAGAGTACAGTGAGTAGAGCACAGTGTGTAGAGCACAGTGTGTAGAGTACAGTGTGTAGAGTACAGTGATTAGAGCACAGTGTGTAGAGTACAGTGAGTAGAGCACAGTGTGTAGAGTACAGTGATTAGAGCACAGTGTGTAGAGTACAGTGATTAGAGCACAGTGTGTAGAGTACAGTGATTAGAGCACAGTGTGTAGAGTATAGTGATTTGAGCACAGTGTGTAGAGTACAGTGAGTAGAGCACAGTGTGTAGAGTACAGTGATTAGAGCACAGTGTGTAGAGTACAGTGAGTAGAGCACAGTGTGTAGAGTACAGTGATTAGAGCACAGTGTGTAGAGTACAGTGATTAGAGCACAGTGTGTAGAGTACAGTGATTAGTGCACAGTGTGTAGAGTACAGTGATTAGAGCACAGTGTGTAGAGTACAGTGAGTAGAGCACAGTGTGTAGAGTACAGTGATTAGAGCACAGTGTGTAGAGTACAGTGATTAGAGCACAGTGTGTAGAGTACAGTGATTTGAGCACAGTGTGTAGAGTACAGTGAGTAGAGCACAGTGTGTAGAGCACAGTGTGTAGAGTACAGTGTGTAGAGTACAGTGATTAGAGCACAGTGTGTAGAGTACAGTGAGTAGAGCACAGTGTGTAGAGTACAGTGATTAGAGCACAGTGTGTAGAGTACAGTGATTAGAGCACAGTGTGTAGAGTACAGTGATTAGAGCACAGTGTGTAGAGTACAGTGAGTAGAGCACAGTGTGTAGAGTACAGTGATTAGAGCACAGTGTGTAGAGTACAGTGATTAGAGCACAGTGTGTAGAGTACAGTGAGTAGAGCACAGTGTGTAGAGTACAGTGATTAGAGCACAGTGTGTAGAGTACAGTGATTAGAGCACAGTGTGTAGAGTACAGTGATTAGAGCACAGTGTGTAGAGTACAGTGATTAGAGCACAGTGTGTAGAGTACAGTGATTAGAGCACAGTGTGTAGAGTACAGTGAGTAGAGCACAGTGTGTAGAGTACAGTGATTAGAGCACAGTGTGTAGAGTACAGTGAGTAGAGCACAGTGTGTAGAGTACAGTGAGTAGAGCACAGTGTGTAGAGTACAGTGAGTAGAGCACAGTGTGTAGAGTACAGTGAGTAGAGCACAGTGTGTAGAGTACAGTGAGTAGAGCACAGTGTGTAGAGTACAGTGATTAGAGCACAGTGTGTAGAGTACAGTGATTAGAGCACAGTGTGTAGAGTACAGTGATTAGAGCACAGTGTGTAGAGTACAGTGATTAGAGCACAGTGTGTAGAGTACAGTGAGTAGAGCACAGTGTGTAGAGTACAGTGAGTAGAGCACAGTGTGTAGAGTACAGTGAGTAGAGCACAGTGTGTAGAGTACAGTGAGTAGAGCACAGTGTGTAGAGTACAGTGAGTAGAGCACAGTGTGTAGAGTACAGTGAGTAGAGCACAGTGTGTAGAGTACAGTGAGTAGAGCACAGTGTGTAGAGTACAGTGATTAGAGCACAGTGTGTAGAGTACAGTGAGTAGAGCACAGTGTGTAGAGTACAGTGATTAGAGCACAGTGTGTAGAGTACAGTGATTAGAGCACAGTGTGTAGAGTACAGTGAGTAGAGCACAGTGTGTAGAGTACAGTGAGTAGAGCACAGTGTGTAGAGTACAGTGAGTAGAGCACAGTGTGTAGAGTACAGTGATTAGAGCACAGTGTGTAGAGTACAGTGATTAGAGCACAGTGTGTAGAGTACAGTGATTAGAGCACAGTGTGTAGAGTACAGTGAGTAGAGCACAGTGTGTAGAGTACAGTGATTAGAGCACAATGTGTAGAGTACAGTGATTAGAGCACAGTGTGTAGAGTACAGTGATTAGAGCACAGTGTGTAGAGTACAGTGATTAGAGCACAGTGTGTAGAGTACAGTGATTAGAGCACAGTGTGTAGAGTACAGTGTGTAGAGCACAGTGTGTAGAGTACAGTGATTAGTGCACAGTGTGTAGAGTACAGTGATTAGAGCACAGTGTGTAGAGTACAGTGATTAGTGCACAGTGTGTAGAGTACAGTGATTAGAGCACAGTGTGTAGAGTACAGTGAGTAGAGCACAGTGTGTAGAGTACAGTGATTAGAGCACAGTGTGTAGAGTACAGTGAGTAGAGCACAGTGTGTAGAGTACAGTGATTAGAGCACAGTGTGTAGAGTACAGTGAGTAGAGCACAGTGTGTAGAGTACAGTGAGTAGAGCACAGTGTGTAGAGTACAGTGATTAGAGCACAGTGTGTAGAGTACAGTGATTAGAGCACAGTGTGTAGAGTACAGTGATTAGAGCACAGTGTGTAGAGTACAGTGATTAGAGCACAGTGTGTAGAGTACAGTGATTAGAGCACAGTGTGTAGAGTACAGTGATTAGAGCACAGTGTGTAGAGCACAGTGATTAGAGCACAGTGTGTAGAGTACAGTGAGTAGAGCACAGTGTGTAGAGTACAGTGAGTAGAGCACAGTGTGTAGAGTAGAGTGATTAGAGCACAGTGTGTAGAGTAGAGTGAGTAGAGCACAGTGTGTAGAGTACAGTGAGTAGAGCACAGTGTGTAGAGTACAGTGATTAGAGCACAGTGTGTAGAGTACAGTGATTAGAGCACAGTGTGTAGAGTACAGTGATTAGAGCACAGTGTGTAGAGTACAGTGATTAGAGCACAGTGTGTAGAGTACAGTGAGTAGAGCACAGTGTGTAGAGTACAGTGAGTAGAGCACAGTGTGTAGAGTACAGTGAGTAGAGCACAGTGTGTAGAGTACAGTGATTAGAGCACAGTGTGTAGAGTACAGTGATTAGAGCACAGTGTGTAGAGTACAGTGATTAGAGCACAGTGTGTAGAGTACAGTGAGTAGAGCACAGTGTGTAGAGTACAGTGATTAGAGCACAATGTGTAGAGTACAGTGATTAGAGCACAGTGTGTAGAGTACAGTGATTAGAGCACAGTGTGTAGAGTACAGTGATTAGAGCACAGTGTGTAGAGTACAGTGATTAGAGCACAGTGTGTAGAGTACAGTGTGTAGAGCACAGTGTGTAGAGTACAGTGATTAGTGCACAGTGTGTAGAGTACAGTGATTAGAGCACAGTGTGTAGAGTACAGTGATTAGTGCACAGTGTGTAGAGTACAGTGATTAGAGCACAGTGTGTAGAGTACAGTGAGTAGAGCACAGTGTGTAGAGTACAGTGATTAGAGCACAGTGTGTAGAGTACAGTGAGTAGAGCACAGTGTGTAGAGTACAGTGAGTAGAGCACAGTGTGTAGAGTACAGTGAGTAGAGCACAGTGTGTAGAGTACAGTGAGTAGAGCACAGTGTGTAGAGTACAGTGATTAGAGCACAGTGTGTAGAGTACAGTGATTAGAGCACAGTGTGTAGAGTACAGTGATTAGAGCACAGTGTGTAGAGTACAGTGATTAGAGCACAGTGTGTAGAGTACAGTGATTCGAGCACAGTGTGTAGAGCACAGTGATTAGAGCACAGTGTGTAGAGTACAGTGAGTAGAGCACAGTGTGTAGAGTACAGTGAGTAGAGCACAGTGTGTAGAGTAGAGTGATTAGAGCACAGTGTGTAGAGTACAGTGATTAGTGCACAGTGTGTAGAGTACAGTGATTAGAGCACAGTGTGTAGAGTACAGTGAGTAGAGCACAGTGTGTAGAGTACAGTGATTAGAGCACAGTGTGTAGAGTACAGTGAGTAGAGCACAGTGTGTAGAGTACAGTGATTAGAGCACAGTGTGTAGAGTACAGTGAGTAGAGCACAGTGTGTAGAGTACAGTGAGTAGAGCACAGTGTGTAGAGTACAGTGAGTAGAGCACAGTGTGTAGAGTACAGTGATTAGAGCACAGTGTGTAGAGTACAGTGATTAGAGCACAGTGTGTAGAGTACAGTGATTAGAGCACAGTGTGTAGAGTACAGTGATTAGAGCACAGTGTGTAGAGTACAGTGATTAGAGCACAGTGTGTAGAGCACAGTGATTAGAGCACAGTGTGTAGAGTACAGTGAGTAGAGCACAGTGTGTAGAGTACAGTGAGTAGAGCACAGTGTGTAGAGTAGAGTGATTAGAGCACAGTGTGTAGAGTACAGTGAGTAGAGCACAGTGTGTAGAGTACAGTGAGTAGAGCACAGTGTGTAGAGTACAGTGAGTAGAGCACAGTGTGTAGAGTACAGTGATTAGAGCACAGTGTGTAGAGTACAGTGAGTAGAGCACAGTGTGTAGAGTACAGTGATTAGAGCACAGTGTGTAGAGTACAGTGATTAGAGCACAGTGTGTAGAGTACAGTGATTAGAGCACAGTGTGTAGAGTATAGTGATTTGAGCACAGTGTGTAGAGTACAGTGATTAGAGCACAGTGTGTAGAGTACAGTGATTAGAGCACAGTGTGTAGAGCACAGTGAGTAGAGCACAGTGTGTAGAGTACAGTGATTAGAGCACAGTGTGTAGAGTACAGTGATTAGAGCACAGTGTGTAGAGTACAGTGATTAGAGCACAGTGTGTAGAGTACAGTGAGTAGAGCACAGTGTGTAGAGTACAGTGATTAGAGCACAGTGTGTAGAGTACAGTGATTAGAGCACAGTGTGTAGAGTACAGTGAGTAGAGCACAGTGTGTAGAGTACAGTGATTAGAGCACAGTGTGTAGAGTACAGTGATTAGAGCACAGTGTGTAGAGTACAGTGATTAGAGCACAGTGTGTAGAGTACAGTGATTAGAGCACAGTGTGTAGAGTATAGTGATTAGAGCACAGTGTGTAGAGTACAGTGAGTAGAGCACAGTGTGTAGAGTACAGTGATTAGAGCACAGTGTGTAGAGTACAGTGATTAGAGCACAGTGTGTAGAGTACAGTGAGTAGAGCACAGTGTGTAGAGTACAGTGAGTAGAGCACAGTGTGTAGAGTACAGTGATTAGAGCACAGTGTGTAGAGTACAGTGAGTAGAGCACAGTGTGTAGAGTATAGTGATTAGAGCACAGTGTGTAGAGTACAGTGATTAGAGCACAGTGTGTAGAGTACAGTGAGTAGAGCACAGTGTGTAGAGTACAGTGAGTAGAGCACAGTGTGTAGAGTACAGTGATTAGAGCACAGTGTGTAGAGTACAGTGAGTAGAGCACAGTGTGTAGAGTACAGTGAGTAGAGCACAGTGTGTAGAGTATAGTGATTAGAGCACAGTGTGTAGAGTACAGTGAGTAGAGCACAGTGTGTAGAGTACAGTGATTAGAGCACAGTGTGTAGAGTACAGTGATTAGAGCACAGTGTGTAGAGTACAGTGATTAGAGCACAGTGATTAGAGCACAGTGTGTAGAGTACAGTGATTAGTGCACAGTGTGTAGAGTACAGTGATTAGAGCACAGTGTGTAGAGTACAGTGAGTAGAGCACAGTGTGTAGAGTACAGTGATTAGAGCACAGTGTGTAGAGTACAGTGATTAGAGCACAGTGTGTAGAGTATAGTGATTTGAGCACAGTGTGTAGAGTACAGTGAGTAGAGCACAGTGTGTAGAGCACAGTGTGTAGAGTACAGTGTGTAGAGTACAGTGATTAGAGCACAGTGTGTAGAGTACAGTGAGTAGAGCACAGTGTGTAGAGTACAGTGATTAGAGCACAGTGTGTAGAGTACAGTGATTAGAGCACAGTGTGTAGAGTACAGTGATTAGTGCACAGTGTGTAGAGTACAGTGATTAGAGCACAGTGTGTAGAGTACAGTGAGTAGAGCACAGTGTGTAGAGTACAGTGATTAGAGCACAGTGTGTAGAGTATAGTGATTTGAGCACAGTGTGTAGAGTACAGTGAGTAGAGCACAGTGTGTAGAGCACAGTGTGTAGAGTACAGTGTGTAGAGTACAGTGATTAGAGCACAGTGTGTAGAGTACAGTGATTAGAGCACAGTGTGTAGAGTACAGTGATTAGAGCACAGTGTGTAGAGTACAGTGATTAGAGCACAGTGTGTAGAGTACAGTGATTAGAGCACAGTGTGTAGAGTACAGTGAGTAGAGCACAGTGTGTAGAGTACAGTGATTAGAGCACAGTGTGTAGAGTACAGTGATTAGAGCACAGTGTGTAGAGTACAGTGAGTAGAGCACAGTGTGTAGAGTACAGTGATTAGAGCACAGTGTGTAGAGTACAGTGAGTAGAGCACAGTGTGTAGAGTACAGTGATTAGAGCACAGTGTGTAGAGTACAGTGAGTAGAGCACAGTGTGTAGAGTACAGTGAGTAGAGCACAGTGTGTAGAGTACAGTGATTAGAGCACAGTGTGTAGAGTACAGTGATTAGAGCACAGTGTGTAGAGTACAGTGATTAGAGCACAGTGTGTAGAGTACAGTGATTAGAGCACAGTGTGTAGAGTACAGTGATTAGAGCACAGTGTGTAGAGTACAGTGATTAGAGCACAGTGTGTAGAGCACAGTGATTAGAGCACAGTGTGTAGAGTACAGTGAGTAGAGCACAGTGTGTAGAGTACAGTGAGTAGAGCACAGTGTGTAGAGTAGAGTGATTAGAGCACAGTGTGTAGAGTAGAGTGAGTAGAGCACAGTGTGTAGAGTACAGTGAGTAGAGCACAGTGTGTAGAGTACAGTGATTAGAGCACAGTGTGTAGAGTACAGTGATTAGAGCACAGTGTGTAGAGTACAGTGATTAGAGCACAGTGTGTAGAGTACAGTGATTAGAGCACAGTGTGTAGAGTACAGTGAGTAGAGCACAGTGTGTAGAGTACAGTGAGTAGAGCACAGTGTGTAGAGTACAGTGAGTAGAGCACAGTGTGTAGAGTACAGTGATTAGAGCACAGTGTGTAGAGTACAGTGATTAGAGCACAGTGTGTAGAGTACAGTGATTAGAGCACAGTGTGTAGAGTACAGTGAGTAGAGCACAGTGTGTAGAGTACAGTGATTAGAGCACAATGTGTAGAGTACAGTGATTAGAGCACAGTGTGTAGAGTACAGTGATTAGAGCACAGTGTGTAGAGTACAGTGATTAGAGCACAGTGTGTAGAGTACAGTGATTAGAGCACAGTGTGTAGAGTACAGTGTGTAGAGCACAGTGTGTAGAGTACAGTGATTAGTGCACAGTGTGTAGAGTACAGTGATTAGAGCACAGTGTGTAGAGTACAGTGATTAGTGCACAGTGTGTAGAGTACAGTGATTAGAGCACAGTGTGTAGAGTACAGTGAGTAGAGCACAGTGTGTAGAGTACAGTGATTAGAGCACAGTGTGTAGAGTACAGTGAGTAGAGCACAGTGTGTAGAGTACAGTGAGTAGAGCACAGTGTGTAGAGTACAGTGAGTAGAGCACAGTGTGTAGAGTACAGTGAGTAGAGCACAGTGTGTAGAGTACAGTGATTAGAGCACAGTGTGTAGAGTACAGTGATTAGAGCACAGTGTGTAGAGTACAGTGATTAGAGCACAGTGTGTAGAGTACAGTGATTAGAGCACAGTGTGTAGAGTACAGTGATTAGAGCACAGTGTGTAGAGCACAGTGATTAGAGCACAGTGTGTAGAGTACAGTGAGTAGAGCACAGTGTGTAGAGTACAGTGAGTAGAGCACAGTGTGTAGAGTAGAGTGATTAGAGCACAGTGTGTAGAGTACAGTGATTAGTGCACAGTGTGTAGAGTACAGTGATTAGAGCACAGTGTGTAGAGTACAGTGAGTAGAGCACAGTGTGTAGAGTACAGTGATTAGAGCACAGTGTGTAGAGTACAGTGAGTAGAGCACAGTGTGTAGAGTACAGTGATTAGAGCACAGTGTGTAGAGTACAGTGAGTAGAGCACAGTGTGTAGAGTACAGTGAGTAGAGCACAGTGTGTAGAGTACAGTGATTAGAGCACAGTGTGTAGAGTACAGTGATTAGAGCACAGTGTGTAGAGTACAGTGATTAGAGCACAGTGTGTAGAGTACAGTGATTAGAGCACAGTGTGTAGAGTACAGTGATTAGAGCACAGTGTGTAGAGTACAGTGATTAGAGCACAGTGTGTAGAGCACAGTGATTAGAGCACAGTGTGTAGAGTACAGTGAGTAGAGCACAGTGTGTAGAGTACAGTGAGTAGAGCACAGTGTGTAGAGTAGAGTGATTAGAGCACAGTGTGTAGAGTACAGTGAGTAGAGCACAGTGTGTAGAGTACAGTGAGTAGAGCACAGTGTGTAGAGTACAGTGAGTAGAGCACAGTGTGTAGAGTACAGTGATTAGAGCACAGTGTGTAGAGTACAGTGAGTAGAGCACAGTGTGTAGAGTACAGTGATTAGAGCACAGTGTGTAGAGTACAGTGATTAGAGCACAGTGTGTAGAGTACAGTGATTAGAGCACAGTGTGTAGAGTATAGTGATTTGAGCACAGTGTGTAGAGTACAGTGATTAGAGCACAGTGTGTAGAGTACAGTGATTAGAGCACAGTGTGTAGAGCACAGTGAGTAGAGCACAGTGTGTAGAGTACAGTGATTAGAGCACAGTGTGTAGAGTACAGTGATTAGAGCACAGTGTGTAGAGTACAGTGATTAGAGCACAGTGTGTAGAGTACAGTGAGTAGAGCACAGTGTGTAGAGTACAGTGATTAGAGCACAGTGTGTAGAGTACAGTGATTAGAGCACAGTGTGTAGAGTACAGTGAGTAGAGCACAGTGTGTAGAGTACAGTGATTAGAGCACAGTGTGTAGAGTACAGTGATTAGAGCACAGTGTGTAGAGTACAGTGATTAGAGCACAGTGTGTAGAGTACAGTGATTAGAGCACAGTGTGTAGAGTATAGTGATTAGAGCACAGTGTGTAGAGTACAGTGAGTAGAGCACAGTGTGTAGAGTACAGTGATTAGAGCACAGTGTGTAGAGTACAGTGATTAGAGCACAGTGTGTAGAGTACAGTGAGTAGAGCACAGTGTGTAGAGTACAGTGAGTAGAGCACAGTGTGTAGAGTACAGTGATTAGAGCACAGTGTGTAGAGTACAGTGAGTAGAGCACAGTGTGTAGAGTATAGTGATTAGAGCACAGTGTGTAGAGTACAGTGATTACAGCACAGTGTGTAGAGTACAGTGAGTAGAGCACAGTGTGTAGAGTACAGTGAGTAGAGCACAGTGTGTAGAGTACAGTGATTAGAGCACAGTGTGTAGAGTACAGTGAGTAGAGCACAGTGTGTAGAGTACAGTGAGTAGAGCACAGTGTGTAGAGTATAGTGATTAGAGCACAGTGTGTAGAGTACAGTGAGTAGAGCACAGTGTGTAGAGTACAGTGATTAGAGCACAGTGTGTAGAGTACAGTGATTAGAGCACAGTGTGTAGAGTACAGTGATTAGAGCACAGTGATTAGAGCACAGTGTGTAGAGTACAGTGATTAGTGCACAGTGTGTAGAGTACAGTGATTAGAGCACAGTGTGTAGAGTACAGTGAGTAGAGCACAGTGTGTAGAGTACAGTGATTAGAGCACAGTGTGTAGAGTACAGTGATTAGAGCACAGTGTGTAGAGTATAGTGATTTGAGCACAGTGTGTAGAGTACAGTGAGTAGAGCACAGTGTGTAGAGTACAGTGATTAGAGCACAGTGTGTAGAGTACAGTGAGTAGAGCACAGTGTGTAGAGTACAGTGATTAGAGCACAGTGTGTAGAGTACAGTGATTAGAGCACAGTGTGTAGAGTACAGTGATTAGTGCACAGTGTGTAGAGTACAGTGATTAGAGCACAGTGTGTAGAGTACAGTGAGTAGAGCACAGTGTGTAGAGTACAGTGATTAGAGCACAGTGTGTAGAGTATAGTGATTTGAGCACAGTGTGTAGAGTACAGTGAGTAGAGCACAGTGTGTAGAGCACAGTGTGTAGAGTACAGTGTGTAGAGTACAGTGATTAGAGCACAGTGTGTAGAGTACAGTGATTAGAGCACAGTGTGTAGAGTACAGTGATTAGAGCACAGTGTGTAGAGTACAGTGATTAGAGCACAGTGTGTAGAGTACAGTGATTAGAGCACAGTGTGTAGAGTACAGTGAGTAGAGCACAGTGTGTAGAGTACAGTGATTAGAGCACAGTGTGTAGAGTACAGTGATTAGAGCACAGTGTGTAGAGTACAGTGATTAGTGCACAGTGTGTAGAGTACAGTGATTAGAGCACAGTGTGTAGAGTACAGTGAGTAGAGCACAGTGTGTAGAGTACAGTGATTAGAGCACAGTGTGTAGAGTACAGTGATTAGAGCACAGTGTGTAGAGTATAGTGATTTGAGCACAGTGTGTAGAGTACAGTGAGTAGAGCACAGTGTGTAGAGCACAGTGTGTAGAGTACAGTGTGTAGAGTACAGTGATTAGAGCACAGTGTGTAGAGTACAGTGAGTAGAGTACAGTGAGTAGAGTACAGTGTGTAGAGTACAGTGATTAGAGCACAGTGTGTAGAGTACAGTGATTAGAGCACAGTGTGTAGAGTACAGTGATTAGAGCACAGTGTGTAGAGTACAGTGATTAGAGCACAGTGTGTAGAGTATAGTGATTTGAGCACAGTGTGTAGAGTACAGTGAGTAGAGCACAGTGTGTAGAGCACAGTGTGTAGAGTACAGTGTGTAGAGTACAGTGATTAGAGCACAGTGTGTAGAGTACAGTGAGTAGAGCACAGTGTGTAGAGTACAGTGATTAGAGCACAGTGTGTAGAGTACAGTGATTAGAGCACAGTGTGTAGAGTACAGTGAGTAGAGCACAGTGTGTAGAGTACAGTGAGTAGAGCACAGTGTGTAGAGTACAGTGATTAGTGCACAGTGTGTAGAGTACAGTGATTAGAGCACAGTGTGTAGAGTACAGTGAGTAGAGCACAGTGTGTAGAGTACAGTGATTAGAGCACAGTGTGTAGAGTACAGTGATTAGAGCACAGTGTGTAGAGTATAGTGATTTGAGCACAGTGTGTAGAGTACAGTGAGTAGAGCACAGTGTGTAGAGCACAGTGTGTAGAGTACAGTGTGTAGAGTACAGTGATTAGAGCACAGTGTGTAGAGTACAGTGAGTAGAGCACAGTGTGTAGAGTACAGTGATTAGAGCACAGTGTGTAGAGTATAGTGATTTGAGCACAGTGTGTAGAGTACAGTGAGTAGAGCACAGTGTGTAGAGCACAGTGTGTAGAGTACAGTGTGTAGAGTACAGTGATTAGAGCACAGTGTGTAGAGTACAGTGAGTAGAGCACAGTGTGTAGAGTACAGTGATTAGAGCACAGTGTGTAGAGTACAGTGATTAGAGCACAGTGTGTAGAGTACAGTGATTAGTGCACAGTGTGTAGAGTACAGTGATTAGAGCACAGTGTGTAGAGTACAGTGAGTAGAGCACAGTGTGTAGAGTACAGTGATTAGAGCACAGTGTGTAGAGTACAGTGAGTAGAGCACAGTGTGTAGAGTACAGTGAGTAGAGCACAGTGTGTAGAGTACAGTGAGTAGAGCACAGTGTGTAGAGTACAGTGAGTAGAGCACAGTGTGTAGAGTACAGTGAGTAGAGCACAGTGTGTAGAGTACAGTGAGTAGAGCACAGTGTGTAGAGTACAGTGAGTAGAGCACAGTGTGTAGAGTACAGTGAGTAGAGCACAGTGTGTAGAGCACAGTGTGTAGAGTACAGTGTGTAGAGTACAGTGATTAGAGCACAGTGTGTAGAGTACAGTGAGTAGAGCACAGTGTGTAGAGTACAGTGATTAGAGCACAGTGTGTAGAGTACAGTGATTAGAGCACAGTGTGTAGAGTACAGTGATTAGTGCACAGTGTGTAGAGTACAGTGATTAGAGCACAGTGTGTAGAGTACAGTGAGTAGAGCACAGTGTGTAGAGTACAGTGATTAGAGCACAGTGTGTAGAGTACAGTGAGTAGAGCACAGTGTGTAGAGTACAGTGAGTAGAGCACAGTGTGTAGAGTACAGTGAGTAGAGCACAGTGTGTAGAGTACAGTGAGTAGAGCACAGTGTGTAGAGTACAGTGAGTAGAGCACAGTGTGTAGAGTACAGTGTGTAGAGCACAGTGTGTAGAGTACAGTGAGTAGAGCACAGTGTGTAGAGTACAGTGATTAGAGCACAGTGTGTAGAGTACAGTGATTAGAGCACAGTGTGTAGAGTACAGTGATTAGAGCACAGTGTGTAGAGCACAGTGTGTAGAGTACAGTGAGTAGAGCACAGTGTGTAGAGTACAGTGAGTAGAGCACAGTGTGTAGAGCACAGTGTGTAGAGTACAGTGTGTAGAGTACAGTGATTAGAGCACAGTGTGTAGAGTACAGTGATTTGAGCACAGTGTGTAGAGTACAGTGATTAGAGCACAGTGTGTAGAGTACAGTGATTAGAGCACAGTGTGTAGAGTACAGTGATTAGAGCACAGTGTGTAGAGTACAGTGAGTAGAGCACAGTGTGTAGAGTACAGTGAGTAGAGCACAGTGTGTAGAGTACAGTGAGTAGAGCACAGTGTGTAGAGTACAGTGATTAGAGCACAGTGTGTAGAGTACAGTGATTAGAGCACAGTGTGTAGAGTACAGTGATTAGAGCACAGTGTGTAGAGTACAGTGAGTAGAGCACAGTGTGTAGAGTACAGTGATTAGAGCACAATGTGTAGAGTACAGTGATTAGAGCACAGTGTGTAGAGTACAGTGATTAGAGCACAGTGTGTAGAGTACAGTGATTAGAGCACAGTGTGTAGAGTACAGTGATTAGAGCACAGTGTGTAGAGTACAGTGTGTAGAGCACAGTGTGTAGAGTACAGTGATTAGTGCACAGTGTGTAGAGTACAGTGTGTAGAGTACAGTGTGTAGAGTACAGTGATTAGAGCACAGTGTGTAGAGTACAGTGATTAGAGCACAGTGTGTAGAGTACAGTGATTAGAGCACAGTGTGTAGAGTACAGTGATTAGTGCACAGTGTGTAGAGTACAGTGATTAGAGCACAGTGTGTAGAGTACAGTGAGTAGAGCACAGTGTGTAGAGTACAGTGATTAGAGCACAGTGTGTAGAGTACAGTGATTAGAGCACAGTGTGTAGAGTACAGTGTGTAGAGCACAGTGTGTAGAGTACAGTGATTAGAGCACAGTGTGTAGAATACAGTGAGTAGAGCACAGTGTGTAGAGTACAGTGAGTAGAGCACAGTGTGTAGAGTACAGTGATTAGAGCACAGTGTGTAGAGTACAGTGATTAGTGCACAGTGTGTAGAGTACAGTGATTAGAGCACAGTGTGTAGAGTACAGTGATTAGAGCACAGTGTGTAGAGTACAGTGATTAGAGCACAGTGTGTAGAGTACAGTGATTAGAGCACAGTGTGTAGAGTACAGTGATTAGAGCACAGTGTGTAGAGTATAGTGATTTGAGCACAGTGTGTAGAGCACAGTGAGTAGAGCACAGTGTGTAGAGTACAGTGATTAGAGCACAGTGTGTAGAGTACAGTGATTAGAGCACAGTGTGTAGAGTACAGTGATTAGAGCACAGTGTGTAGAGTACAGTGAGTAGAGCACAGTGTGTAGAGTACAGTGATTAGAGCACAGTGTGTAGAGTACAGTGAGTAGAGCACAGTGTGTAGAGTACAGTGATTAGAGCACAGTGTGTAGAGTACAGTGAGTAGAGCACAGTGTGTAGAGTACAGTGAGTAGAGCACAGTGTGTAGAGTACAGTGATTAGAGCACAGTGTGTAGAGTACAGTGATTAGAGCACAGTGTGTAGAGTACAGTGATTAGAGCACAGTGTGTAGAGTACAGTGATTAGAGCACAGTGTGTAGAGTACAGTGATTAGAGCACAGTGTGTAGAGTACAGTGATTAGAGCACAGTGTGTAGAGCACAGTGATTAGAGCACAGTGTGTAGAGTACAGTGAGTAGAGCACAGTGTGTAGAGTACAGTGAGTAGAGCACAGTGTGTAGAGTAGAGTGATTAGAGCACAGTGTGTAGAGTACAGTGAGTAGAGCACAGTGTGTAGAGTACAGTGAGTAGAGCACAGTGTGTAGAGTACAGTGAGTAGAGCACAGTGTGTAGAGTACAGTGATTAGAGCACAGTGTGTAGAGTACAGTGAGTAGAGCACAGTGTGTAGAGTACAGTGATTAGAGCACAGTGTGTAGAGTACAGTGATTAGAGCACAGTGTGTAGAGTACAGTGATTAGAGCACAGTGTGTAGAGTATAGTGATTTGAGCACAGTGTGTAGAGTACAGTGATTAGAGCACAGTGTGTAGAGTACAGTGATTAGAGCACAGTGTGTAGAGCACAGTGAGTAGAGCACAGTGTGTAGAGTACAGTGATTAGAGCACAGTGTGTAGAGTACAGTGATTAGAGCACAGTGTGTAGAGTACAGTGATTAGAGCACAGTGTGTAGAGTACAGTGAGTAGAGCACAGTGTGTAGAGTACAGTGAGTAGAGCACAGTGTGTAGAGTACAGTGATTAGAGCACAGTGTGTAGAGTACAGTGAGTAGAGCACAGTGTGTAGAGTACAGTGAGTAGAGCACAGTGTGTAGAGTATAGTGATTAGAGCACAGTGTGTAGAGTACAGTGAGTAGAGCACAGTGTGTAGAGTACAGTGATTAGAGCACAGTGTGTAGAGTACAGTGATTAGAGCACAGTGTGTAGAGTACAGTGATTAGAGCACAGTGATTAGAGCACAGTGTGTAGAGTACAGTGATTAGTGCACAGTGTGTAGAGTACAGTGATTAGAGCACAGTGTGTAGAGTACAGTGATTAGAGCACAGTGTGTAGAGTACAGTGATTAGAGCACAGTGTGTAGAGTACAGTGATTAGAGCACAGTGTGTAGAGTACAGTGATTAGAGCACAGTGTGTAGAGTACAGTGAGTAGAGCACAGTGTGTAGAGTACAGTGATTAGAGCACAGTGTGTAGAGTACAGTGATTAGAGCACAGTGTGTAGAGTACAGTGATTAGTGCACAGTGTGTAGAGTACAGTGATTAGAGCACAGTGTGTAGAGTACAGTGAGTAGAGCACAGTGTGTAGAGTACAGTGATTAGAGCACAGTGTGTAGAGTACAGTGATTAGAGCACAGTGTGTAGAGTATAGTGATTTGAGCACAGTGTGTAGAGTACAGTGAGTAGAGCACAGTGTGTAGAGCACAGTGTGTAGAGTACAGTGTGTAGAGTACAGTGATTAGAGCACAGTGTGTAGAGTACAGTGAGTAGAGCACAGTGTGTAGAGTACAGTGATTAGAGCACAGTGTGTAGAGTACAGTGATTAGAGCACAGTGTGTAGAGTACAGTGATTAGAGCACAGTGTGTAGAGTACAGTGATTAGAGCACAGTGTGTAGAGTATAGTGATTTGAGCACAGTGTGTAGAGTACAGTGAGTAGAGCACAGTGTGTAGAGCACAGTGTGTAGAGTACAGTGTGTAGAGTACAGTGATTAGAGCACAGTGTGTAGAGTACAGTGAGTAGAGCACAGTGTGTAGAGTACAGTGATTAGAGCACAGTGTGTAGAGTACAGTGATTAGAGCACAGTGTGTAGAGTACAGTGATTAGTGCACAGTGTGTAGAGTACAGTGAGTAGAGCACAGTGTGTAGAGTACAGTGATTAGAGCACAGTGTGTAGAGTACAGTGATTAGAGCACAGTGTGTAGAGTACAGTGATTAGAGCACAGTGTGTAGAGTATAGTGATTTGAGCACAGTGTGTAGAGTACAGTGAGTAGAGCACAGTGTGTAGAGCACAGTGTGTAGAGTACAGTGTGTAGAGTACAGTGATTAGAGCACAGTGTGTAGAGTACAGTGAGTAGAGCACAGTGTGTAGAGTACAGTGATTAGAGCACAGTGTGTAGAGTACAGTGATTAGAGCACAGTGTGTAGAGTACAGTGATTAGAGCACAGTGTGTAGAGTATAGTGATTTGAGCACAGTGTGTAGAGTACAGTGAGTAGAGCACAGTGTGTAGAGCACAGTGTGTAGAGTACAGTGTGTAGAGTACAGTGATTAGAGCACAGTGTGTAGAGTACAGTGAGTAGAGCACAGTGTGTAGAGTACAGTGATTAGAGCACAGTGTGTAGAGTACAGTGATTAGAGCACAGTGTGTAGAGTACAGTGATTAGTGCACAGTGTGTAGAGTACAGTGATTAGAGCACAGTGTGTAGAGTACAGTGAGTAGAGCACAGTGTGTAGAGTACAGTGATTAGAGCACAGTGTGTAGAGTACAGTGAGTAGAGCACAGTGTGTAGAGTACAGTGAGTAGAGCACAGTGTGTAGAGTACAGTGAGTAGAGCACAGTGTGTAGAGTACAGTGAGTAGAGCACAGTGTGTAGAGTACAGTGAGTAGAGCACAGTGTGTAGAGTACAGTGAGTAGAGCACAGTGTGTAGAGTACAGTGAGTAGAGCACAGTGTGTAGAGTACAGTGTGTAGAGTACAGTGATTAGAGCACAGTGTGTAGAGTACAGTGAGTAGAGCACAGTGTGTAGAGTACAGTGATTAGAGCACAGTGTGTAGAGTACAGTGATTAGAGCACAGTGTGTAGAGTACAGTGATTAGTGCACAGTGTGTAGAGTACAGTGATTAGAGCACAGTGTGTAGAGTACAGTGAGTAGAGCACAGTGTGTAGAGTACAGTGATTAGAGCACAGTGTGTAGAGTACAGTGAGTAGAGCACAGTGTGTAGAGTACAGTGAGTAGAGCACAGTGTGTAGAGTACAGTGAGTAGAGCACAGTGTGTAGAGTACAGTGAGTAGAGCACAGTGTGTAGAGTACAGTGAGTAGAGCACAGTGTGTAGAGTACAGTGTGTAGAGCACAGTGTGTAGAGTACAGTGAGTAGAGCACAGTGTGTAGAGTACAGTGATTAGAGCACAGTGTGTAGAGTACAGTGATTAGAGCACAGTGTGTAGAGTACAGTGATTAGAGCACAGTGTGTAGAGCACAGTGTGTAGAGTACAGTGAGTAGAGCACAGTGTGTAGAGTACAGTGAGTAGAGCACAGTGTGTAGAGCACAGTGTGTAGAGCACAGTGTGTAGAGTACAGTGTGTAGAGTACAGTGTGTAGAGTACAGTGATTAGAGCACAGTGTGTAGAGTACAGTGATTAGAGCACAGTGTGTAGAGTATAGTGATTAGAGCACAGTGTGTAGAGCACAGTGTGTAGAGTACAGTGAGTAGAGCACAGTGTGTAGAGTACAGTGAGTAGAGCACAGTGTGTAGAGCACAGTGTGTAGAGTACAGTGTGTAGAGTACAGTGATTAGAGCACAGTGTGTAGAGTACAGTGATTAGAGCACAGTGTGTAGAGTACAGTGATTAGAGCACAGTGTGTAGAGCACAGTGTGTAGAGTACAGTGAGTAGAGCACAGTGTGTAGAGTACAGTGAGTAGAGCACAGTGTGTAGAGTACAGTGATTAGAGCACAGTGTGTAGAGCACAGTGTGTAGAGTACAGTGAGTAGAGCACAGTGTGTAGAGTACAGTGAGTAGAGCACAGTGTGTAGAGCACAGTGTGTAGAGCACAGTGTGTAGAGTACAGTGTGTAGAGTACAGTGTGTAGAGTACAGTGATTAGAGCACAGTGTGTAGAGTACAGTGATTAGAGCACAGTGTGTAGAGTATAGTGATTAGAGCACAGTGTGTAGAGCACAGTGTGTAGAGTACAGTGAGTAGAGCACAGTGTGTAGAGTACAGTGAGTAGAGCACAGTGTGTAGAGCACAGTGTGTAGAGTACAGTGTGTAGAGTACAGTGATTAGAGCACAGTGTGTAGAGTACAGTGATTTGAGCACAGTGTGTAGAGTACAGTGATTAGTGCACAGTGTGTAGAGTACAGTGTGTAGAGTACAGTGATTAGAGCACAGTGTGTAGAGTACAGTGATTAGAGCACAGTGTGTAGAGTACAGTGATTAGAGCACAGTGTGTAGAGCACAGTGTGTAGAGTACAGTGAGTAGAGCACAGTGTGTAGAGTACAGTGAGTAGAGCACAGTGTGTAGAGCACAGTGTGTAGAGTACAGTGTGTAGAGTACAGTGATTAGAGCACAGTGTGTAGAGTACAGTGATTAGAGCACAGTGTGTAGAGTACAGTGATTAGAGCACAGTGTGTAGAGTACAGTGATTAGAGCACAGTGTGTAGAGTACAGTGAGTAGAGCACAGTGTGTAGAGCACAGTGTGTAGAGTACAGTGTGTAGAGTACAGTGTGTAGAGTACAGTGATTAGAGCACAGTGTGTAGAGTACAGTGATTAGAGCACAGTGTGTAGAGTATAGTGATTAGAGCACAGTGTGTAGAGCACAGTGTGTAGAGTACAGTGAGTAGAGCACAGTGTGTAGAGTACAGTGAGTAGAGCACAGTGTGTAGAGCACAGTGTGTAGAGTACAGTGTGTAGAGTACAGTGATTAGAGCACAGTGTGTAGAGTACAGTGATTTGAGCACAGTGTGTAGAGTACAGTGATTAGTGCACAGTGTGTAGAGTACAGTGTGTAGAGTACAGTGATTAGAGCACAGTGTGTAGAGTACAGTGATTAGAGCACAGTGTGTAGAGTATAGTGATTAGAGCACAGTGTGTAGAGCACAGTGTGTAGAGTACAGTGAGTAGAGCACAGTGTGTAGAGTACAGTGAGTAGAGCACAGTGTGTAGAGCACAGTGTGTAGAGTACAGTGTGTAGAGTACAGTGATTAGAGCACAGTGTGTAGAGTACAGTGATTTGAGCACAGTGTGTAGAGTACAGTGATTAGTGCACAGTGTGTAGAGTACAGTGTGTAGAGTACAGTGATTAGAGCACAGTGTGTAGAGTACAGTGATTAGAGCACAGTGTGTAGAGTACAGTGATTAGAGCACAGTGTGTAGAGCACAGTGTGTAGAGTACAGTGAGTAGAGCACAGTGTGTAGAGTACAGTGAGTAGAGCACAGTGTGTAGAGCACAGTGTGTAGAGTACAGTGTGTAGAGTACAGTGATTAGAGCACAGTGTGTAGAGTACAGTGATTAGAGCACAGTGTGTAGAGTACAGTGATTAGAGCACAGTGTGTAGAGTACAGTGATTAGAGCACAGTGTGTAGAGTACAGTGAGTAGAGCACAGTGTGTAGAGCACAGTGTGTAGAGTACAGTGTGTAGAGTACAGTGATTAGAGCACAGTGTGTAGAGTACAGTGATTAGAGCACAGTGTGTAGAGTATAGTGATTAGAGCACAGTGTGTAGAGCACAGTGTGTAGAGTACAGTGAGTAGAGCACAGTGTGTAGAGTACAGTGAGTAGAGCACAGTGTGTAGAGCACAGTGTGTAGAGTACAGTGTGTAGAGTACAGTGATTAGAGCACAGTGTGTAGAGTACAGTGATTTGAGCACAGTGTGTAGAGTACAGTGATTAGTGCACAGTGTGTAGAGCACAGTGTGTAGAGTACAGTGATTTGAGCACAGTGTGTAGAGTACAGTGATTAGTGCACAGTGTGTAGAGTACAGTGTGTAGAGTACAGTGATTAGAGCACAGTGTGTAGAGTACAGTGATTAGAGCACAGTGTGTAGAGTATAGTGATTAGAGCACAGTGTGTAGAGCACAGTGTGTAGAGTACAGTGAGTAGAGCACAGTGTGTAGAGTACAGTGAGTAGAGCACAGTGTGTAGAGCACAGTGTGTAGAGTACAGTGTGTAGAGTACAGTGATTAGAGCACAGTGTGTAGAGTACAGTGATTAGAGCACAGTGTGTAGAGTACAGTGATTAGAGCACAGTGTGTAGAGCACAGTGTGTAGAGTACAGTGAGTAGAGCACAGTGTGTAGAGTACAGTGAGTAGAGCACAGTGTGTAGAGTACAGTGATTAGAGCACAGTGTGTAGAGTACAGTGATTAGAGCACAGTGTGTAGAGTACAGTGATTAGAGCACAGTGTGTAGAGTACAGTGATTAGAGCACAGTGTGTAGAGTACAGTGAGTAGAGCACAGTGTGTAGAGTACAGTGATTAGAGCACAGTGTGTAGAGTACAGTGATTAGAGCACAGTGTGTAGAGTACAGTGATTAGAGCACAGTGTGTAGAGTACAGTGATTAGAGCACAGTGTGTAGAGTACAGTGATTAGAGCACAGTGTGTAGAGTACAGTGATTAGAGCACAGTGTGTAGAGTACAGTGAGTAGAGCACAGTGTGTAGAGTACAGTGAGTAGAGCACAGTGTGTAGAGTACAGTGAGTAGAGCACAGTGTGTAGAGTACAGTGAGTAGAGCACAGTGTGTAGAGTACAGTGAGTAGAGCACAGTGTGTAGAGTACAGTGATTAGAGCACAGTGTGTAGAGTACAGTGATTAGAGCACAGTGTGTAGAGTACAGTGAGTAGAGCACAGTGTGTAGAGTACAGTGAGTAGAGCACAGTGTGTAGAGTACAGTGAGTAGAGCACAGTGTGTAGAGTACAGTGATTAGAGCACAGTGTGTAGAGTACAGTGAGTAGAGCACAGTGTGTAGAGTACAGTGAGTAGAGCACAGTGAGTAGAGTACAGTGAGTAGAGCACAGTGTGTAGAGTACAGTGATTAGAGCACAGTGTGTAGAGTACAGTGATTAGAGCACAGTGTGTAGAGTACAGTGATTAGAGCACAGTGTGTAGAGTACAGTGATTAGAGCACAGTGTGTAGAGTACAGTGATTAGAGCACAGTGTGTAGAGTACAGTGATTAGAGCACAGTGTGTAGAGTACAGTGATTAGAGCACAGTGTGTAGAGTACAGTGAGTAGAGCACAGTGTGTAGAGTACAGTGAGTAGAGCACAGTGTGTAGAGTACAGTGAGTAGAGCACAGTGTGTAGAGTACAGTGAGTAGAGCACAGTGTGTAGAGTACAGTGAGTAGAGCACAGTGTGTAGAGTACAGTGAGTAGAGCACAGTGTGTAGAGTACAGTGAGTAGAGCACAGTGTGTAGAGTACAGTGATTAGAGCACAGTGTGTAGAGTACAGTGATTAGAGCACAGTGTGTAGAGTACAGTGATTAGAGCACAGTGTGTAGAGTACAGTGATTAGAGCACAGTGTGTAGAGTACAGTGAGTAGAGCACAGTGTGTAGAGTACAGTGAGTAGAGCACAGTGTGTAGAGTACAGTGAGTAGAGCACAGTGTGTAGAGTACAGTGATTAGAGCACAGTGTGTAGAGTACAGTGATTAGAGCACAGTGTGTAGAGTACAGTGATTAGAGCACAGTGTGTAGAGTACAGTGAGTAGAGCACAGTGTGTAGAGTACAGTGATTAGAGCACAATGTGTAGAGTACAGTGATTAGAGCACAGTGTGTAGAGTACAGTGATTAGAGCACAGTGTGTAGAGTACAGTGATTAGAGCACAGTGTGTAGAGTACAGTGATTAGAGCACAGTGTGTAGAGTACAGTGTGTAGAGCACAGTGTGTAGAGTACAGTGATTAGTGCACAGTGTGTAGAGTACAGTGATTAGAGCACAGTGTGTAGAGTACAGTGATTAGAGCACAGTGTGTAGAGTACAGTGAGTAGAGCACAGTGTGTAGAGTACAGTGATTAGAGCACAGTGTGTAGAGTACAGTGAGTAGAGCACAGTGTGTAGAGTACAGTGAGTAGAGCACAGTGTGTAGAGCACAGTGATTAGAGCACAGTGTGTAGAGTACAGTGAGTAGAGCACAGTGTGTAGAGTACAGTGAGTAGAGCACAGTGTGTAGAGTAGAGTGATTAGAGCACAGTGTGTAGAGTACAGTGAGTAGAGCACAGTGTGTAGAGTACAGTGAGTAGAGCACAGTGTGTAGAGTACAGTGATTAGAGCACAGTGTGTAGAGTACAGTGATTAGAGCACAGTGTGTAGAGTACAGTGATTAGAGCACAGTGTGTAGAGTACAGTGATTAGAGCACAGTGTGTAGAGTACAGTGAGTAGAGCACAGTGTGTAGAGTACAGTGAGTAGAGCACAGTGTGTAGAGTACAGTGAGTAGAGCACAGTGTGTAGAGTACAGTGATTAGAGCACAGTGTGTAGAGTACAGTGATTAGAGCACAGTGTGTAGAGTACAGTGATTAGAGCACAGTGTGTAGAGTACAGTGAGTAGAGCACAGTGTGTAGAGTACAGTGATTAGAGCACAATGTGTAGAGTACAGTGATTAGAGCACAGTGTGTAGAGTACAGTGATTAGAGCACAGTGTGTAGAGTACAGTGATTAGAGCACAGTGTGTAGAGTACAGTGATTAGAGCACAGTGTGTAGAGTACAGTGTGTAGAGCACAGTGTGTAGAGTACAGTGATTAGTGCACAGTGTGTAGAGTACAGTGATTAGAGCACAGTGTGTAGAGTACAGTGAGTAGAGCACAGTGTGTAGAGTACAGTGATTAGAGCACAGTGTGTAGAGTACAGTGAGTAGAGCACAGTGTGTAGAGTACAGTGATTAAAGCACAGTGTGTAGAGTACAGTGAGTAGAGCACAGTGTGTAGAGTACAGTGTGTAGAGTACAGTGATTAGAGCACAGTGTGTAGAGTACAGTGATTAGAGCACAGTGTGTAGAGTACAGTGATTAGAGCACACTGTGTAGAGTACAGTGATTAGAGCACAGTGTGTAGAGTACAGTGATTAGAGCACAGTGTGTAGAGCACAGTGATTAGAGCACAGTGTGTAGAGTACAGTGAGTAGAGCACAGTGTGTAGAGTACAGTGAGTAGAGCACAGTGTGTAGAGTAGAGTGATTAGAGCACAGTGTGTAGAGTACAGTGATTAGTGCACAGTGTGTAGAGTACAGTGATTAGAGCACAGTGTGTAGAGTACAGTGATTAGAGCACAGTGTGTAGAGTACAGTGATTAGAGCACAGTGTGTAGAGTACAGTGAGTAGAGCACAGTGTGTAGAGTACAGTGAGTAGAGCACAGTGTGTAGAGTACAGTGATTAGAGCACAGTGTGTAGAGTACAGTGAGTAGAGCACAGTGTGTAGAGTACAGTGATTAGAGCACAGTGTGTAGAGTACAGTGAGTAGAGCACAGTGTGTAGAGTACAGTGATTAGAGCACAGTGTGTAGAGTACAGTGAGTAGAGCACAGTGTGTAGAGTACAGTGAGTAGAGCACAGTGTGTAGAGTACAGTGATTAGAGCACAGTGTGTAGAGTACAGTGATTAGAGCACAGTGTGTAGAGTACAGTGATTAGAGCACAGTGTGTAGAGTACAGTGATTAGAGCACAGTGTGTAGAGTACAGTGATTAGAGCACAGTGTGTAGAGTACAGTGATTAGAGCACAGTGTGTAGAGCACAGTGATTAGAGCACAGTGTGTAGAGTACAGTGAGTAGAGCACAGTGTGTAGAGTACAGTGAGTAGAGCACAGTGTGTAGAGTAGAGTGATTAGAGCACAGTGTGTAGAGTACAGTGAGTAGAGCACAGTGTGTAGAGTACAGTGAGTAGAGCACAGTGTGTAGAGTACAGTGAGTAGAGCACAGTGTGTAGAGTACAGTGATTAGAGCACAGTGTGTAGAGTACAGTGAGTAGAGCACAGTGTGTAGAGTACAGTGATTAGAGCACAGTGTGTAGAGTACAGTGATTAGAGCACAGTGTGTAGAGTACAGTGAGTAGAGCACAGTGTGTAGAGTACAGTGAGTAGAGCACAGTGTGTAGAGTACAGTGATTAGAGCACAGTGTGTAGAGTATAGTGATTAGAGCACAGTGTGTAGAGTACAGTGATTAGAGCACAGTGTGTAGAGTACAGTGAGTAGAGCACAGTGTGTAGAGTACAGTGAGTAGAGCACAGTGTGTAGAGTACAGTGATTAGAGCACAGTGTGTAGAGTACAGTGAGTAGAGCACAGTGTGTAGAGTACAGTGATTAGAGCACAGTGTGTAGAGTACAGTGATTAGAGCACAGTGTGTAGAGTACAGTGATTAGAGCACAGTGTGTAGAGTACAGTGATTAGAGCACAGTGTGTAGAGTACAGTGAGTAGAGCACAGTGTGTAGAGTACAGTGATTAGAGCACAGTGTGTAGAGTACAGTGATTAGAGCACAGTGTGTAGAGTATAGTGATTTGAGCACAGTGTGTAGAGTACAGTGAGTAGAGCACAGTGTGTAGAGCGCAGTGTGTAGAGTACAGTGTGTAGAGTACAGTGATTAGAGCACAGTGTGTAGAGTACAGTGAGTAGAGCACAGTGTGTAGAGTACAGTGATTAGAGCACAGTGTGTAGAGTACAGTGATTAGAGCACAGTGTGTAGAGTACAGTGATTAGAGCACAGTGTGTAGAGTATAGTGATTTGAGCACAGTGTGTAGAGTACAGTGAGTAGAGCACAGTGTGTAGAGCACAGTGTGTAGAGTACAGTGTGTAGAGTACAGTGATTAGAGCACAGTGTGTAGAGTACAGTGAGTAGAGCACAGTGTGTAGAGTACAGTGATTAGAGCACAGTGTGTAGAGTACAGTGATTAGAGCACAGTGTGTAGAGTACAGTGATTAGTGCACAGTGTGTAGAGTACAGTGATTAGAGCACAGTGTGTAGAGTACAGTGAGTAGAGCACAGTGTGTAGAGTACAGTGATTAGAGCACAGTGTGTAGAGTACAGTGATTAGAGCACAGTGTGTAGAGTACAGTGATTTGAGCACAGTGTGTAGAGTACAGTGAGTAGAGCACAGTGTGTAGAGCACAGTGTGTAGAGTACAGTGTGTAGAGTACAGTGATTAGAGCACAGTGTGTAGAGTACAGTGAGTAGAGCACAGTGTGTAGAGTACAGTGATTAGAGCACAGTGTGTAGAGTACAGTGATTAGAGCACAGTGTGTAGAGTACAGTGAGTAGAGCACAGTGTGTAGAGTACAGTGATTAGAGCACAGTGTGTAGAGTACAGTGAGTAGAGCACAGTGTGTAGAGTACAGTGATTAGAGCACAGTGTGTAGAGTACAGTGATTAGAGCACAGTGTGTAGAGTACAGTGATTAGTGCACAGTGTGTAGAGTACAGTGATTAGAGCACAGTGTGTAGAGTACAGTGAGTAGAGCACAGTGTGTAGAGTACAGTGATTAGAGCACAGTGTGTAGAGTACAGTGATTAGAGCACAGTGTGTAGAGTACAGTGATTTGAGCACAGTGTGTAGAGTACAGTGAGTAGAGCACAGTGTGTAGAGCACAGTGTGTAGAGTACAGTGTGTAGAGTACAGTGATTAGAGCACAGTGTGTAGAGTACAGTGAGTAGAGCACAGTGTGTAGAGTACAGTGATTAGAGCACAGTGTGTAGAGTACAGTGATTAGAGCACAGTGTGTAGAGTACAGTGATTAGAGCACAGTGTGTAGAGTACAGTGAGTAGAGCACAGTGTGTAGAGTACAGTGATTAGAGCACAGTGTGTAGAGTACAGTGATTAGAGCACAGTGTGTAGAGTACAGTGAGTAGAGCACAGTGTGTAGAGTACAGTGATTAGAGCACAGTGTGTAGAGTACAGTGATTAGAGCACAGTGTGTAGAGTACAGTGATTAGAGCACAGTGTGTAGAGTACAGTGATTAGAGCACAGTGTGTAGAGTACAGTGATTAGAGCACAGTGTGTAGAGTACAGTGAGTAGAGCACAGTGTGTAGAGTACAGTGATTAGAGCACAGTGTGTAGAGTACAGTGAGTAGAGCACAGTGTGTAGAGTACAGTGAGTAGAGCACAGTGTGTAGAGTACAGTGAGTAGAGCACAGTGTGTAGAGTACAGTGAGTAGAGCACAGTGTGTAGAGTACAGTGAGTAGAGCACAGTGTGTAGAGTACAGTGATTAGAGCACAGTGTGTAGAGTACAGTGATTAGAGCACAGTGTGTAGAGTACAGTGATTAGAGCACAGTGTGTAGAGTACAGTGATTAGAGCACAGTGTGTAGAGTACAGTGAGTAGAGCACAGTGTGTAGAGTACAGTGAGTAGAGCACAGTGTGTAGAGTACAGTGAGTAGAGCACAGTGTGTAGAGTACAGTGAGTAGAGCACAGTGTGTAGAGTACAGTGAGTAGAGCACAGTGTGTAGAGTACAGTGAGTAGAGCACAGTGTGTAGAGTACAGTGAGTAGAGCACAGTGTGTAGAGTACAGTGATTAGAGCACAGTGTGTAGAGTACAGTGAGTAGAGCACAGTGTGTAGAGTACAGTGATTAGAGCACAGTGTGTAGAGTACAGTGATTAGAGCACAGTGTGTAGAGTACAGTGAGTAGAGCACAGTGTGTAGAGTACAGTGAGTAGAGCACAGTGTGTAGAGTACAGTGAGTAGAGCACAGTGTGTAGAGTACAGTGATTAGAGCACAGTGTGTAGAGTACAGTGATTAGAGCACAGTGTGTAGAGTACAGTGATTAGAGCACAGTGTGTAGAGTACAGTGAGTAGAGCACAGTGTGTAGAGTACAGTGATTAGAGCACAATGTGTAGAGTACAGTGATTAGAGCACAGTGTGTAGAGTACAGTGATTAGAGCACAGTGTGTAGAGTACAGTGATTAGAGCACAGTGTGTAGAGTACAGTGATTAGAGCACAGTGTGTAGAGTACAGTGTGTAGAGCACAGTGTGTAGAGTACAGTGATTAGTGCACAGTGTGTAGAGTACAGTGATTAGAGCACAGTGTGTAGAGTACAGTGATTAGTGCACAGTGTGTAGAGTACAGTGATTAGAGCACAGTGTGTAGAGTACAGTGAGTAGAGCACAGTGTGTAGAGTACAGTGATTAGAGCACAGTGTGTAGAGTACAGTGAGTAGAGCACAGTGTGTAGAGTACAGTGATTAGAGCACAGTGTGTAGAGTACAGTGAGTAGAGCACAGTGTGTAGAGTACAGTGAGTAGAGCACAGTGTGTAGAGTACAGTGATTAGAGCACAGTGTGTAGAGTACAGTGATTAGAGCACAGTGTGTAGAGTACAGTGATTAGAGCACAGTGTGTAGAGTACAGTGATTAGAGCACAGTGTGTAGAGTACAGTGATTAGAGCACAGTGTGTAGAGTACAGTGATTAGAGCACAGTGTGTAGAGCACAGTGATTAGAGCACAGTGTGTAGAGTACAGTGAGTAGAGCACAGTGTGTAGAGTACAGTGAGTAGAGCACAGTGTGTAGAGTAGAGTGATTAGAGCACAGTGTGTAGAGTAGAGTGAGTAGAGCACAGTGTGTAGAGTACAGTGAGTAGAGCACAGTGTGTAGAGTACAGTGATTAGAGCACAGTGCGTAGAGTACAGTGATTAGAGCACAGTGTGTAGAGTACAGTGATTAGAGCACAGTGTGTAGAGTACAGTGATTAGAGCACAGTGTGTAGAGTACAGTGAGTAGAGCACAGTGTGTAGAGTACAGTGAGTAGAGCACAGTGTGTAGAGTACAGTGAGTAGAGCACAGTGTGTAGAGTACAGTGATTAGAGCACAGTGTGTAGAGTACAGTGATTAGAGCACAGTGTGTAGAGTACAGTGATTAGAGCACAGTGTGTAGAGTACAGTGAGTAGAGCACAGTGTGTAGAGTACAGTGATTAGAGCACAATGTGTAGAGTACAGTGATTAGAGCACAGTGTGTAGAGTACAGTGATTAGAGCACAGTGTGTAGAGTACAGTGATTAGAGCACAGTGTGTAGAGTACAGTGATTAGAGCACAGTGTGTAGAGTACAGTGTGTAGAGCACAGTGTGTAGAGTACAGTGATTAGTGCACAGTGTGTAGAGTACAGTGATTAGAGCACAGTGTGTAGAGTACAGTGATTAGTGCACAGTGTGTAGAGTACAGTGATTAGAGCACAGTGTGTAGAGTACAGTGAGTAGAGCACAGTGTGTAGAGTACAGTGATTAGAGCACAGTGTGTAGAGTACAGTGAGTAGAGCACAGTGTGTAGAGTACAGTGAGTAGAGCACAGTGTGTAGAGTACAGTGAGTAGAGCACAGTGTGTAGAGTACAGTGAGTAGAGCACAGTGTGTAGAGTACAGTGATTAGAGCACAGTGTGTAGAGTACAGTGATTAGAGCACAGTGTGTAGAGTACAGTGATTAGAGCACAGTGTGTAGAGTACAGTGATTAGAGCACAGTGTGTAGAGTACAGTGATTCGAGCACAGTGTGTAGAGCACAGTGATTAGAGCACAGTGTGTAGAGTACAGTGAGTAGAGCACAGTGTGTAGAGTACAGTGAGTAGAGCACAGTGTGTAGAGTAGAGTGATTAGAGCACAGTGTGTAGAGTACAGTGATTAGTGCACAGTGTGTAGAGTACAGTGATTAGAGCACAGTGTGTAGAGTACAGTGAGTAGAGCACAGTGTGTAGAGTACAGTGATTAGAGCACAGTGTGTAGAGTACAGTGAGTAGAGCACAGTGTGTAGAGTACAGTGATTAGAGCACAGTGTGTAGAGTACAGTGAGTAGAGCACAGTGTGTAGAGTACAGTGAGTAGAGCACAGTGTGTAGAGTACAGTGAGTAGAGCACAGTGTGTAGAGTACAGTGATTAGAGCACAGTGTGTAGAGTACAGTGATTAGAGCACAGTGTGTAGAGTACAGTGATTAGAGCACAGTGTGTAGAGTACAGTGATTAGAGCACAGTGTGTAGAGTACAGTGATTAGAGCACAGTGTGTAGAGCACAGTGATTAGAGCACAGTGTGTAGAGTACAGTGAGTAGAGCACAGTGTGTAGAGTACAGTGAGTAGAGCACAGTGTGTAGAGTAGAGTGATTAGAGCACAGTGTGTAGAGTACAGTGAGTAGAGCACAGTGTGTAGAGTACAGTGAGTAGAGCACAGTGTGTAGAGTACAGTGAGTAGAGCACAGTGTGTAGAGTACAGTGATTAGAGCACAGTGTGTAGAGTACAGTGAGTAGAGCACAGTGTGTAGAGTACAGTGATTAGAGCACAGTGTGTAGAGTACAGTGATTAGAGCACAGTGTGTAGAGTACAGTGATTAGAGCACAGTGTGTAGAGTATAGTGATTTGAGCACAGTGTGTAGAGTACAGTGATTAGAGCACAGTGTGTAGAGTACAGTGATTAGAGCACAGTGTGTAGAGCACAGTGAGTAGAGCACAGTGTGTAGAGTACAGTGATTAGAGCACAGTGTGTAGAGTACAGTGATTAGAGCACAGTGTGTAGAGTACAGTGATTAGAGCACAGTGTGTAGAGTACAGTGAGTAGAGCACAGTGTGTAGAGTACAGTGATTAGAGCACAGTGTGTAGAGTACAGTGATTAGAGCACAGTGTGTAGAGTACAGTGAGTAGAGCACAGTGTGTAGAGTACAGTGATTAGAGCACAGTGTGTAGAGTACAGTGATTAGAGCACAGTGTGTAGAGTACAGTGATTAGAGCACAGTGTGTAGAGTACAGTGATTAGAGCACAGTGTGTAGAGTATAGTGATTAGAGCACAGTGTGTAGAGTACAGTGAGTAGAGCACAGTGTGTAGAGTACAGTGATTAGAGCACAGTGTGTAGAGTACAGTGATTAGAGCACAGTGTGTAGAGTACAGTGAGTAGAGCACAGTGTGTAGAGTACAGTGAGTAGAGCACAGTGTGTAGAGTACAGTGATTAGAGCACAGTGTGTAGAGTACAGTGAGTAGAGCACAGTGTGTAGAGTATAGTGATTAGAGCACAGTGTGTAGAGTACAGTGATTAGAGCACAGTGTGTAGAGTACAGTGAGTAGAGCACAGTGTGTAGAGTACAGTGAGTAGAGCACAGTGTGTAGAGTACAGTGATTAGAGCACAGTGTGTAGAGTACAGTGAGTAGAGCACAGTGTGTAGAGTACAGTGAGTAGAGCACAGTGTGTAGAGTATAGTGATTAGAGCACAGTGTGTAGAGTACAGTGAGTAGAGCACAGTGTGTAGAGTACAGTGATTAGAGCACAGTGTGTAGAGTACAGTGATTAGAGCACAGTGTGTAGAGTACAGTGATTAGAGCACAGTGATTAGAGCACAGTGTGTAGAGTACAGTGATTAGTGCACAGTGTGTAGAGTACAGTGATTAGAGCACAGTGTGTAGAGTACAGTGAGTAGAGCACAGTGTGTAGAGTACAGTGATTAGAGCACAGTGTGTAGAGTACAGTGATTAGAGCACAGTGTGTAGAGTATAGTGATTTGAGCACAGTGTGTAGAGTACAGTGAGTAGAGCACAGTGTGTAGAGCACAGTGTGTAGAGTACAGTGTGTAGAGTACAGTGATTAGAGCACAGTGTGTAGAGTACAGTGAGTAGAGCACAGTGTGTAGAGTACAGTGATTAGAGCACAGTGTGTAGAGTACAGTGATTAGAGCACAGTGTGTAGAGTACAGTGATTAGTGCACAGTGTGTAGAGTACAGTGATTAGAGCACAGTGTGTAGAGTACAGTGAGTAGAGCACAGTGTGTAGAGTACAGTGATTAGAGCACAGTGTGTAGAGTATAGTGATTTGAGCACAGTGTGTAGAGTACAGTGAGTAGAGCACAGTGTGTAGAGCACAGTGTGTAGAGTACAGTGTGTAGAGTACAGTGATTAGAGCACAGTGTGTAGAGTACAGTGATTAGAGCACAGTGTGTAGAGTACAGTGATTAGAGCACAGTGTGTAGAGTACAGTGATTAGAGCACAGTGTGTAGAGTACAGTGATTAGAGCACAGTGTGTAGAGTACAGTGAGTAGAGCACAGTGTGTAGAGTACAGTGATTAGAGCACAGTGTGTAGAGTACAGTGATTAGAGCACAGTGTGTAGAGTACAGTGAGTAGAGCACAGTGTGTAGAGTACAGTGATTAGAGCACAGTGTGTAGAGTACAGTGAGTAGAGCACAGTGTGTAGAGTACAGTGATTAGAGCACAGTGTGTAGAGTACAGTGAGTAGAGCACAGTGTGTAGAGTACAGTGAGTAGAGCACAGTGTGTAGAGTACAGTGATTAGAGCACAGTGTGTAGAGTACAGTGATTAGAGCACAGTGTGTAGAGTACAGTGATTAGAGCACAGTGTGTAGAGTACAGTGATTAGAGCACAGTGTGTAGAGTACAGTGATTAGAGCACAGTGTGTAGAGTACAGTGATTAGAGCACAGTGTGTAGAGCACAGTGATTAGAGCACAGTGTGTAGAGTACAGTGAGTAGAGCACAGTGTGTAGAGTACAGTGAGTAGAGCACAGTGTGTAGAGTAGAGTGATTAGAGCACAGTGTGTAGAGTAGAGTGAGTAGAGCACAGTGTGTAGAGTACAGTGAGTAGAGCACAGTGTGTAGAGTACAGTGATTAGAGCACAGTGTGTAGAGTACAGTGATTAGAGCACAGTGTGTAGAGTACAGTGATTAGAGCACAGTGTGTAGAGTACAGTGATTAGAGCACAGTGTGTAGAGTACAGTGAGTAGAGCACAGTGTGTAGAGTACAGTGAGTAGAGCACAGTGTGTAGAGTACAGTGAGTAGAGCACAGTGTGTAGAGTACAGTGATTAGAGCACAGTGTGTAGAGTACAGTGATTAGAGCACAGTGTGTAGAGTACAGTGATTAGAGCACAGTGTGTAGAGTACAGTGAGTAGAGCACAGTGTGTAGAGTACAGTGATTAGAGCACAATGTGTAGAGTACAGTGATTAGAGCACAGTGTGTAGAGTACAGTGATTAGAGCACAGTGTGTAGAGTACAGTGATTAGAGCACAGTGTGTAGAGTACAGTGATTAGAGCACAGTGTGTAGAGTACAGTGTGTAGAGCACAGTGTGTAGAGTACAGTGATTAGTGCACAGTGTGTAGAGTACAGTGATTAGAGCACAGTGTGTAGAGTACAGTGATTAGTGCACAGTGTGTAGAGTACAGTGATTAGAGCACAGTGTGTAGAGTACAGTGAGTAGAGCACAGTGTGTAGAGTACAGTGATTAGAGCACAGTGTGTAGAGTACAGTGAGTAGAGCACAGTGTGTAGAGTACAGTGAGTAGAGCACAGTGTGTAGAGTACAGTGAGTAGAGCACAGTGTGTAGAGTACAGTGAGTAGAGCACAGTGTGTAGAGTACAGTGATTAGAGCACAGTGTGTAGAGTACAGTGATTAGAGCACAGTGTGTAGAGTACAGTGATTAGAGCACAGTGTGTAGAGTACAGTGATTAGAGCACAGTGTGTAGAGTACAGTGATTAGAGCACAGTGTGTAGAGCACAGTGATTAGAGCACAGTGTGTAGAGTACAGTGAGTAGAGCACAGTGTGTAGAGTACAGTGAGTAGAGCACAGTGTGTAGAGTAGAGTGATTAGAGCACAGTGTGTAGAGTACAGTGATTAGTGCACAGTGTGTAGAGTACAGTGATTAGAGCACAGTGTGTAGAGTACAGTGAGTAGAGCACAGTGTGTAGAGTACAGTGATTAGAGCACAGTGTGTAGAGTACAGTGAGTAGAGCACAGTGTGTAGAGTACAGTGATTAGAGCACAGTGTGTAGAGTACAGTGAGTAGAGCACAGTGTGTAGAGTACAGTGAGTAGAGCACAGTGTGTAGAGTACAGTGATTAGAGCACAGTGTGTAGAGTACAGTGATTAGAGCACAGTGTGTAGAGTACAGTGATTAGAGCACAGTGTGTAGAGTACAGTGATTAGAGCACAGTGTGTAGAGTACAGTGATTAGAGCACAGTGTGTAGAGTACAGTGATTAGAGCACAGTGTGTAGAGCACAGTGATTAGAGCACAGTGTGTAGAGTACAGTGAGTAGAGCACAGTGTGTAGAGTACAGTGAGTAGAGCACAGTGTGTAGAGTAGAGTGATTAGAGCACAGTGTGTAGAGTACAGTGAGTAGAGCACAGTGTGTAGAGTACAGTGAGTAGAGCACAGTGTGTAGAGTACAGTGAGTAGAGCACAGTGTGTAGAGTACAGTGATTAGAGCACAGTGTGTAGAGTACAGTGAGTAGAGCACAGTGTGTAGAGTACAGTGATTAGAGCACAGTGTGTAGAGTACAGTGATTAGAGCACAGTGTGTAGAGTACAGTGATTAGAGCACAGTGTGTAGAGTATAGTGATTTGAGCACAGTGTGTAGAGTACAGTGATTAGAGCACAGTGTGTAGAGTACAGTGATTAGAGCACAGTGTGTAGAGCACAGTGAGTAGAGCACAGTGTGTAGAGTACAGTGATTAGAGCACAGTGTGTAGAGTACAGTGATTAGAGCACAGTGTGTAGAGTACAGTGATTAGAGCACAGTGTGTAGAGTACAGTGAGTAGAGCACAGTGTGTAGAGTACAGTGATTAGAGCACAGTGTGTAGAGTACAGTGATTAGAGCACAGTGTGTAGAGTACAGTGAGTAGAGCACAGTGTGTAGAGTACAGTGATTAGAGCACAGTGTGTAGAGTACAGTGATTAGAGCACAGTGTGTAGAGTACAGTGATTAGAGCACAGTGTGTAGAGTACAGTGATTAGAGCACAGTGTGTAGAGTATAGTGATTAGAGCACAGTGTGTAGAGTACAGTGAGTAGAGCACAGTGTGTAGAGTACAGTGATTAGAGCACAGTGTGTAGAGTACAGTGATTAGAGCACAGTGTGTAGAGTACAGTGAGTAGAGCACAGTGTGTAGAGTACAGTGAGTAGAGCACAGTGTGTAGAGTACAGTGATTAGAGCACAGTGTGTAGAGTACAGTGAGTAGAGCACAGTGTGTAGAGTATAGTGATTAGAGCACAGTGTGTAGAGTACAGTGATTACAGCACAGTGTGTAGAGTACAGTGAGTAGAGCACAGTGTGTAGAGTACAGTGAGTAGAGCACAGTGTGTAGAGTACAGTGATTAGAGCACAGTGTGTAGAGTACAGTGAGTAGAGCACAGTGTGTAGAGTACAGTGAGTAGAGCACAGTGTGTAGAGTATAGTGATTAGAGCACAGTGTGTAGAGTACAGTGAGTAGAGCACAGTGTGTAGAGTACAGTGATTAGAGCACAGTGTGTAGAGTACAGTGATTAGAGCACAGTGTGTAGAGTACAGTGATTAGAGCACAGTGATTAGAGCACAGTGTGTAGAGTACAGTGATTAGTGCACAGTGTGTAGAGTACAGTGATTAGAGCACAGTGTGTAGAGTACAGTGAGTAGAGCACAGTGTGTAGAGTACAGTGATTAGAGCACAGTGTGTAGAGTACAGTGATTAGAGCACAGTGTGTAGAGTATAGTGATTTGAGCACAGTGTGTAGAGTACAGTGAGTAGAGCACAGTGTGTAGAGCACAGTGTGTAGAGTACAGTGTGTAGAGTACAGTGATTAGAGCACAGTGTGTAGAGTACAGTGAGTAGAGCACAGTGTGTAGAGTACAGTGATTAGAGCACAGTGTGTAGAGTACAGTGATTAGAGCACAGTGTGTAGAGTACAGTGATTAGTGCACAGTGTGTAGAGTACAGTGATTAGAGCACAGTGTGTAGAGTACAGTGAGTAGAGCACAGTGTGTAGAGTACAGTGATTAGAGCACAGTGTGTAGAGTATAGTGATTTGAGCACAGTGTGTAGAGTACAGTGAGTAGAGCACAGTGTGTAGAGCACAGTGTGTAGAGTACAGTGTGTAGAGTACAGTGATTAGAGCACAGTGTGTAGAGTACAGTGATTAGAGCACAGTGTGTAGAGTACAGTGATTAGAGCACAGTGTGTAGAGTACAGTGATTAGAGCACAGTGTGTAGAGTACAGTGATTAGAGCACAGTGTGTAGAGTACAGTGAGTAGAGCACAGTGTGTAGAGTACAGTGATTAGAGCACAGTGTGTAGAGTACAGTGATTAGAGCACAGTGTGTAGAGTACAGTGATTAGTGCACAGTGTGTAGAGTACAGTGATTAGAGCACAGTGTGTAGAGTACAGTGAGTAGAGCACAGTGTGTAGAGTACAGTGATTAGAGCACAGTGTGTAGAGTACAGTGATTAGAGCACAGTGTGTAGAGTATAGTGATTTGAGCACAGTGTGTAGAGTACAGTGAGTAGAGCACAGTGTGTAGAGCACAGTGTGTAGAGTACAGTGTGTAGAGTACAGTGATTAGAGCACAGTGTGTAGAGTACAGTGAGTAGAGTACAGTGAGTAGAGTACAGTGTGTAGAGTACAGTGATTAGAGCACAGTGTGTAGAGTACAGTGATTAGAGCACAGTGTGTAGAGTACAGTGATTAGAGCACAGTGTGTAGAGTACAGTGATTAGAGCACAGTGTGTAGAGTATAGTGATTTGAGCACAGTGTGTAGAGTACAGTGAGTAGAGCACAGTGTGTAGAGCACAGTGTGTAGAGTACAGTGTGTAGAGTACAGTGATTAGAGCACAGTGTGTAGAGTACAGTGAGTAGAGCACAGTGTGTAGAGTACAGTGATTAGAGCACAGTGTGTAGAGTACAGTGATTAGTGCACAGTGTGTAGAGTACAGTGATTAGAGCACAGTGTGTAGAGTACAGTGAGTAGAGCACAGTGTGTAGAGTACAGTGATTAGAGCACAGTGTGTAGAGTACAGTGATTAGAGCACAGTGTGTAGAGTATAGTGATTTGAGCACAGTGTGTAGAGTACAGTGAGTAGAGCACAGTGTGTAGAGCACAGTGTGTAGAGTACAGTGTGTAGAGTACAGTGATTAGAGCACAGTGTGTAGAGTACAGTGAGTAGAGCACAGTGTGTAGAGTACAGTGATTAGAGCACAGTGTGTAGAGTACAGTGATTAGAGCACAGTGTGTAGAGTACAGTGATTAGAGCACAGTGTGTAGAGTATAGTGATTTGAGCACAGTGTGTAGAGTACAGTGAGTAGAGCACAGTGTGTAGAGCACAGTGTGTAGAGTACAGTGTGTAGAGTACAGTGATTAGAGCACAGTGTGTAGAGTACAGTGAGTAGAGCACAGTGTGTAGAGTACAGTGATTAGAGCACAGTGTGTAGAGTACAGTGATTAGAGCACAGTGTGTAGAGTACAGTGATTAGTGCACAGTGTGTAGAGTACAGTGATTAGAGCACAGTGTGTAGAGTACAGTGAGTAGAGCACAGTGTGTAGAGTACAGTGATTAGAGCACAGTGTGTAGAGTACAGTGAGTAGAGCACAGTGTGTAGAGTACAGTGAGTAGAGCACAGTGTGTAGAGTACAGTGAGTAGAGCACAGTGTGTAGAGTACAGTGAGTAGAGCACAGTGTGTAGAGTACAGTGAGTAGAGCACAGTGTGTAGAGTACAGTGAGTAGAGCACAGTGTGTAGAGTACAGTGAGTAGAGCACAGTGTGTAGAGTACAGTGAGTAGAGCACAGTGTGTAGAGCACAGTGTGTAGAGTACAGTGTGTAGAGTACAGTGATTAGAGCACAGTGTGTAGAGTACAGTGAGTAGAGCACAGTGTGTAGAGTACAGTGATTAGAGCACAGTGTGTAGAGTACAGTGATTAGAGCACAGTGTGTAGAGTACAGTGATTAGTGCACAGTGTGTAGAGTACAGTGATTAGAGCACAGTGTGTAGAGTACAGTGAGTAGAGCACAGTGTGTAGAGTACAGTGATTAGAGCACAGTGTGTAGAGTACAGTGAGTAGAGCACAGTGTGTAGAGTACAGTGAGTAGAGCACAGTGTGTAGAGTACAGTGAGTAGAGCACAGTGTGTAGAGTACAGTGAGTAGAGCACAGTGTGTAGAGTACAGTGAGTAGAGCACAGTGTGTAGAGTACAGTGTGTAGAGCACAGTGTGTAGAGTACAGTGAGTAGAGCACAGTGTGTAGAGTACAGTGATTAGAGCACAGTGTGTAGAGTACAGTGATTAGAGCACAGTGTGTAGAGTACAGTGATTAGAGCACAGTGTGTAGAGCACAGTGTGTAGAGTACAGTGAGTAGAGCACAGTGTGTAGAGTACAGTGAGTAGAGCACAGTGTGTAGAGCACAGTGTGTAGAGTACAGTGTGTAGAGTACAGTGATTAGAGCACAGTGTGTAGAGTACAGTGATTTGAGCACAGTGTGTAGAGTACAGTGATTAGAGCACAGTGTGTAGAGTACAGTGATTAGAGCACAGTGTGTAGAGTACAGTGATTAGAGCACAGTGTGTAGAGTACAGTGAGTAGAGCACAGTGTGTAGAGTACAGTGAGTAGAGCACAGTGTGTAGAGTACAGTGAGTAGAGCACAGTGTGTAGAGTACAGTGATTAGAGCACAGTGTGTAGAGTACAGTGATTAGAGCACAGTGTGTAGAGTACAGTGATTAGAGCACAGTGTGTAGAGTACAGTGAGTAGAGCACAGTGTGTAGAGTACAGTGATTAGAGCACAATGTGTAGAGTACAGTGATTAGAGCACAGTGTGTAGAGTACAGTGATTAGAGCACAGTGTGTAGAGTACAGTGATTAGAGCACAGTGTGTAGAGTACAGTGATTAGAGCACAGTGTGTAGAGTACAGTGTGTAGAGCACAGTGTGTAGAGTACAGTGATTAGTGCACAGTGTGTAGAGTACAGTGATTAGAGCACAGTGTGTAGAGTACAGTGAGTAGAGCACAGTGTGTAGAGTACAGTGTGTAGAGTACAGTGTGTAGAGTACAGTGATTAGAGCACAGTGTGTAGAGTACAGTGATTAGAGCACAGTGTGTAGAGTACAGTGATTAGAGCACAGTGTGTAGAGTACAGTGATTAGTGCACAGTGTGTAGAGTACAGTGATTAGAGCACAGTGTGTAGAGTACAGTGAGTAGAGCACAGTGTGTAGAGTACAGTGATTAGAGCACAGTGTGTAGAGTACAGTGATTAGAGCACAGTGTGTAGAGTACAGTGTGTAGAGCACAGTGTGTAGAGTACAGTGATTAGAGCACAGTGTGTAGAATACAGTGAGTAGAGCACAGTGTGTAGAGTACAGTGAGTAGAGCACAGTGTGTAGAGTACAGTGATTAGAGCACAGTGTGTAGAGTACAGTGATTAGTGCACAGTGTGTAGAGTACAGTGATTAGAGCACAGTGTGTAGAGTACAGTGATTAGAGCACAGTGTGTAGAGTACAGTGATTAGAGCACAGTGTGTAGAGTACAGTGATTAGAGCACAGTGTGTAGAGTACAGTGATTAGAGCACAGTGTGTAGAGTATAGTGATTTGAGCACAGTGTGTAGAGCACAGTGAGTAGAGCACAGTGTGTAGAGTACAGTGATTAGAGCACAGTGTGTAGAGTACAGTGATTAGAGCACAGTGTGTAGAGTACAGTGATTAGAGCACAGTGTGTAGAGTACAGTGAGTAGAGCACAGTGTGTAGAGTACAGTGATTAGAGCACAGTGTGTAGAGTACAGTGAGTAGAGCACAGTGTGTAGAGTACAGTGATTAGAGCACAGTGTGTAGAGTACAGTGAGTAGAGCACAGTGTGTAGAGTACAGTGAGTAGAGCACAGTGTGTAGAGTACAGTGATTAGAGCACAGTGTGTAGAGTACAGTGATTAGAGCACAGTGTGTAGAGTACAGTGATTAGAGCACAGTGTGTAGAGTACAGTGATTAGAGCACAGTGTGTAGAGTACAGTGATTAGAGCACAGTGTGTAGAGTACAGTGATTAGAGCACAGTGTGTAGAGCACAGTGATTAGAGCACAGTGTGTAGAGTACAGTGAGTAGAGCACAGTGTGTAGAGTACAGTGAGTAGAGCACAGTGTGTAGAGTAGAGTGATTAGAGCACAGTGTGTAGAGTACAGTGAGTAGAGCACAGTGTGTAGAGTACAGTGAGTAGAGCACAGTGTGTAGAGTACAGTGAGTAGAGCACAGTGTGTAGAGTACAGTGATTAGAGCACAGTGTGTAGAGTACAGTGAGTAGAGCACAGTGTGTAGAGTACAGTGATTAGAGCACAGTGTGTAGAGTACAGTGATTAGAGCACAGTGTGTAGAGTACAGTGATTAGAGCACAGTGTGTAGAGTATAGTGATTTGAGCACAGTGTGTAGAGTACAGTGATTAGAGCACAGTGTGTAGAGTACAGTGATTAGAGCACAGTGTGTAGAGCACAGTGAGTAGAGCACAGTGTGTAGAGTACAGTGATTAGAGCACAGTGTGTAGAGTACAGTGATTAGAGCACAGTGTGTAGAGTACAGTGATTAGAGCACAGTGTGTAGAGTACAGTGAGTAGAGCACAGTGTGTAGAGTACAGTGAGTAGAGCACAGTGTGTAGAGTACAGTGATTAGAGCACAGTGTGTAGAGTACAGTGAGTAGAGCACAGTGTGTAGAGTACAGTGAGTAGAGCACAGTGTGTAGAGTATAGTGATTAGAGCACAGTGTGTAGAGTACAGTGAGTAGAGCACAGTGTGTAGAGTACAGTGATTAGAGCACAGTGTGTAGAGTACAGTGATTAGAGCACAGTGTGTAGAGTACAGTGATTAGAGCACAGTGATTAGAGCACAGTGTGTAGAGTACAGTGATTAGTGCACAGTGTGTAGAGTACAGTGATTAGAGCACAGTGTGTAGAGTACAGTGATTAGAGCACAGTGTGTAGAGTACAGTGATTAGAGCACAGTGTGTAGAGTACAGTGATTAGAGCACAGTGTGTAGAGTACAGTGATTAGAGCACAGTGTGTAGAGTACAGTGAGTAGAGCACAGTGTGTAGAGTACAGTGATTAGAGCACAGTGTGTAGAGTACAGTGATTAGAGCACAGTGTGTAGAGTACAGTGATTAGTGCACAGTGTGTAGAGTACAGTGATTAGAGCACAGTGTGTAGAGTACAGTGAGTAGAGCACAGTGTGTAGAGTACAGTGATTAGAGCACAGTGTGTAGAGTACAGTGATTAGAGCACAGTGTGTAGAGTATAGTGATTTGAGCACAGTGTGTAGAGTACAGTGAGTAGAGCACAGTGTGTAGAGCACAGTGTGTAGAGTACAGTGTGTAGAGTACAGTGATTAGAGCACAGTGTGTAGAGTACAGTGAGTAGAGCACAGTGTGTAGAGTACAGTGATTAGAGCACAGTGTGTAGAGTACAGTGATTAGAGCACAGTGTGTAGAGTACAGTGATTAGAGCACAGTGTGTAGAGTACAGTGATTAGAGCACAGTGTGTAGAGTATAGTGATTTGAGCACAGTGTGTAGAGTACAGTGAGTAGAGCACAGTGTGTAGAGCACAGTGTGTAGAGTACAGTGTGTAGAGTACAGTGATTAGAGCACAGTGTGTAGAGTACAGTGAGTAGAGCACAGTGTGTAGAGTACAGTGATTAGAGCACAGTGTGTAGAGTACAGTGATTAGAGCACAGTGTGTAGAGTACAGTGATTAGTGCACAGTGTGTAGAGTACAGTGAGTAGAGCACAGTGTGTAGAGTACAGTGATTAGAGCACAGTGTGTAGAGTACAGTGATTAGAGCACAGTGTGTAGAGTACAGTGATTAGAGCACAGTGTGTAGAGTATAGTGATTTGAGCACAGTGTGTAGAGTACAGTGAGTAGAGCACAGTGTGTAGAGCACAGTGTGTAGAGTACAGTGTGTAGAGTACAGTGATTAGAGCACAGTGTGTAGAGTACAGTGAGTAGAGCACAGTGTGTAGAGTACAGTGATTAGAGCACAGTGTGTAGAGTACAGTGATTAGAGCACAGTGTGTAGAGTACAGTGATTAGAGCACAGTGTGTAGAGTATAGTGATTTGAGCACAGTGTGTAGAGTACAGTGAGTAGAGCACAGTGTGTAGAGCACAGTGTGTAGAGTACAGTGTGTAGAGTACAGTGATTAGAGCACAGTGTGTAGAGTACAGTGAGTAGAGCACAGTGTGTAGAGTACAGTGATTAGAGCACAGTGTGTAGAGTACAGTGATTAGAGCACAGTGTGTAGAGTACAGTGATTAGTGCACAGTGTGTAGAGTACAGTGATTAGAGCACAGTGTGTAGAGTACAGTGAGTAGAGCACAGTGTGTAGAGTACAGTGATTAGAGCACAGTGTGTAGAGTACAGTGAGTAGAGCACAGTGTGTAGAGTACAGTGAGTAGAGCACAGTGTGTAGAGTACAGTGAGTAGAGCACAGTGTGTAGAGTACAGTGAGTAGAGCACAGTGTGTAGAGTACAGTGAGTAGAGCACAGTGTGTAGAGTACAGTGAGTAGAGCACAGTGTGTAGAGTACAGTGAGTAGAGCACAGTGTGTAGAGTACAGTGTGTAGAGTACAGTGATTAGAGCACAGTGTGTAGAGTACAGTGAGTAGAGCACAGTGTGTAGAGTACAGTGATTAGAGCACAGTGTGTAGAGTACAGTGATTAGAGCACAGTGTGTAGAGTACAGTGATTAGTGCACAGTGTGTAGAGTACAGTGATTAGAGCACAGTGTGTAGAGTACAGTGAGTAGAGCACAGTGTGTAGAGTACAGTGATTAGAGCACAGTGTGTAGAGTACAGTGAGTAGAGCACAGTGTGTAGAGTACAGTGAGTAGAGCACAGTGTGTAGAGTACAGTGAGTAGAGCACAGTGTGTAGAGTACAGTGAGTAGAGCACAGTGTGTAGAGTACAGTGAGTAGAGCACAGTGTGTAGAGTACAGTGTGTAGAGCACAGTGTGTAGAGTACAGTGAGTAGAGCACAGTGTGTAGAGTACAGTGATTAGAGCACAGTGTGTAGAGTACAGTGATTAGAGCACAGTGTGTAGAGTACAGTGATTAGAGCACAGTGTGTAGAGCACAGTGTGTAGAGTACAGTGAGTAGAGCACAGTGTGTAGAGTACAGTGAGTAGAGCACAGTGTGTAGAGCACAGTGTGTAGAGCACAGTGTGTAGAGTACAGTGTGTAGAGTACAGTGTGTAGAGTACAGTGATTAGAGCACAGTGTGTAGAGTACAGTGATTAGAGCACAGTGTGTAGAGTACAGTGAGTAGAGCACAGTGTGTAGAGTATAGTGATTAGAGCACAGTGTGTAGAGCACAGTGTGTAGAGTACAGTGAGTAGAGCACAGTGTGTAGAGTACAGTGAGTAGAGCACAGTGTGTAGAGCACAGTGTGTAGAGTACAGTGTGTAGAGTACAGTGATTAGAGCACAGTGTGTAGAGTACAGTGATTTGAGCACAGTGTGTAGAGTACAGTGATTAGTGCACAGTGTGTAGAGTACAGTGTGTAGAGTACAGTGATTAGAGCACAGTGTGTAGAGTACAGTGATTAGAGCACAGTGTGTAGAGTACAGTGATTAGAGCACAGTGTGTAGAGCACAGTGTGTAGAGTACAGTGAGTAGAGCACAGTGTGTAGAGTACAGTGAGTAGAGCACAGTGTGTAGAGTACAGTGATTAGAGCACAGTGTGTAGAGCACAGTGTGTAGAGTACAGTGAGTAGAGCACAGTGTGTAGAGTACAGTGAGTAGAGCACAGTGTGTAGAGCACAGTGTGTAGAGCACAGTGTGTAGAGTACAGTGTGTAGAGTACAGTGTGTAGAGTACAGTGATTAGAGCACAGTGTGTAGAGTACAGTGATTAGAGCACAGTGTGTAGAGTATAGTGATTAGAGCACAGTGTGTAGAGCACAGTGTGTAGAGTACAGTGAGTAGAGCACAGTGTGTAGAGTACAGTGAGTAGAGCACAGTGTGTAGAGCACAGTGTGTAGAGTACAGTGTGTAGAGTACAGTGATTAGAGCACAGTGTGTAGAGTACAGTGATTTGAGCACAGTGTGTAGAGTACAGTGATTAGTGCACAGTGTGTAGAGTACAGTGTGTAGAGTACAGTGATTAGAGCACAGTGTGTAGAGTACAGTGATTAGAGCACAGTGTGTAGAGTACAGTGATTAGAGCACAGTGTGTAGAGCACAGTGTGTAGAGTACAGTGAGTAGAGCACAGTGTGTAGAGTACAGTGAGTAGAGCACAGTGTGTAGAGCACAGTGTGTAGAGTACAGTGTGTAGAGTACAGTGATTAGAGCACAGTGTGTAGAGTACAGTGATTAGAGCACAGTGTGTAGAGTACAGTGATTAGAGCACAGTGTGTAGAGTACAGTGATTAGAGCACAGTGTGTAGAGTACAGTGAGTAGAGCACAGTGTGTAGAGCACAGTGTGTAGAGCACAGTGTGTAGAGTACAGTGTGTAGAGTACAGTGTGTAGAGTACAGTGATTAGAGCACAGTGTGTAGAGTACAGTGATTAGAGCACAGTGTGTAGAGTATAGTGATTAGAGCACAGTGTGTAGAGCACAGTGTGTAGAGTACAGTGAGTAGAGCACAGTGTGTAGAGTACAGTGAGTAGAGCACAGTGTGTAGAGCACAGTGTGTAGAGTACAGTGTGTAGAGTACAGTGATTAGAGCACAGTGTGTAGAGTACAGTGATTTGAGCACAGTGTGTAGAGTACAGTGATTAGTGCACAGTGTGTAGAGTACAGTGTGTAGAGTACAGTGATTAGAGCACAGTGTGTAGAGTACAGTGATTAGAGCACAGTGTGTAGAGTACAGTGATTAGAGCACAGTGTGTAGAGCACAGTGTGTAGAGTACAGTGAGTAGAGCACAGTGTGTAGAGTACAGTGAGTAGAGCACAGTGTGTAGAGTACAGTGAGTAGAGCACAGTGTGTAGAGCACAGTGTGTAGAGCACAGTGTGTAGAGTACAGTGTGTAGAGTACAGTGTGTAGAGTACAGTGATTAGAGCACAGTGTGTAGAGTACAGTGATTAGAGCACAGTGTGTAGAGTATAGTGATTAGAGCACAGTGTGTAGAGCACAGTGTGTAGAGTACAGTGTGTAGAGTACAGTGAGTAGAGCACAGTGTGTAGAGCACAGTGTGTAGAGTACAGTGTGTAGAGTACAGTGATTAGAGCACAGTGTGTAGAGTACAGTGATTTGAGCACAGTGTGTAGAGTACAGTGATTAGTGCACAGTGTGTAGAGTACAGTGTGTAGAGTACAGTGATTAGAGCACAGTGTGTAGAGTACAGTGATTAGAGCACAGTGTGTAGAGTACAGTGATTAGAGCACAGTGTGTAGAGTACAGTGAGTAGAGCACAGTGTGTAGAGCACAGTGTGTAGAGTACAGTGTGTAGAGTACAGTGATTAGAGCACAGTGTGTAGAGTACAGTGATTTGAGCACAGTGTGTAGAGTACAGTGATTAGTGCACAGTGTGTAGAGTACAGTGATTAGAGCACAGTGTGTAGAGTACAGTGATTAGAGCACAGTGTGTAGAGTACAGTGAGTAGAGCACAGTGAGTAGAGTACAGTGAGTAGAGCACAGTGTGTAGAGTACAGTGATTAGAGCACAGTGTGTAGAGTACAGTGATTAGAGCACAGTGTGTAGAGTACAGTGATTAGAGCACAGTGTGTAGAGTACAGTGATTAGAGCACAGTGTGTAGAGTACAGTGATTAGAGCACAGTGTGTAGAGTACAGTGATTAGAGCACAGTGTGTAGAGTACAGTGATTAGAGCACAGTGTGTAGAGTACAGTGAGTAGAGCACAGTGTGTAGAGTACAGTGAGTAGAGCACAGTGTGTAGAGTACAGTGAGTAGAGCACAGTGTGTAGAGTACAGTGAGTAGAGCACAGTGTGTAGAGTACAGTGAGTAGAGCACAGTGTGTAGAGTACAGTGAGTAGAGCACAGTGTGTAGAGTACAGTGATTAGAGCACAGTGTGTAGAGTACAGTGAGTAGAGCACAGTGTGTAGAGTACAGTGATTAGAGCACAGTGTGTAGAGTACAGTGATTAGAGCACAGTGTGTAGAGTACAGTGAGTAGAGCACAGTGTGTAGAGTACAGTGAGTAGAGCACAGTGTGTAGAGTACAGTGAGTAGAGCACAGTGTGTAGAGTACAGTGATTAGAGCACAGTGTGTAGAGTACAGTGATTAGAGCACAGTGTGTAGAGTACAGTGATTAGAGCACAGTGTGTAGAGTACAGTGAGTAGAGCACAGTGTGTAGAGTACAGTGATTAGAGCACAGTGTGTAGAGTACAGTGATTAGAGCACAGTGTGTAGAGTACAGTGTGTAGAGCACAGTGTGTAGAGTACAGTGATTAGTGCACAGTGTGTAGAGTACAGTGATTAGAGCACAGTGTGTAGAGTACAGTGATTAGTGCACAGTGTGTAGAGTACAGTGATTAGAGCACAGTGTGTAGAGTACAGTGAGTAGAGCACAGTGTGTAGAGTACAGTGAGTAGAGCACAGTGTGTAGAGTACAGTGAGTAGAGCACAGTGTGTAGAGTACAGTGATTAGAGCACAGTGTGTAGAGTACAGTGATTAGAGCACAGTGTGTAGAGTACAGTGATTAGAGCACAGTGTGTAGAGCACAGTGATTAGAGCACAGTGTGTAGAGCACAGTGATTAGAGCACAGTGTGTAGAGTACAGTGAGTAGAGCACAGTGTGTAGAGTACAGTGAGTAGAGCACAGTGTGTAGAGTAGAGTGATTAGAGCACAGTGTGTAGAGTACAGTGAGTAGAGCACAGTGTGTAGAGTACAGTGAGTAGAGCACAGTGTGTAGAGTACAGTGATTAGAGCACAGTGTGTAGAGTACAGTGATTAGAGCACAGTGTGTAGAGTACAGTGATTAGAGCACAGTGTGTAGAGTACAGTGATTAGAGCACAGTGTGTAGAGTACAGTGAGTAGAGCACAGTGTGTAGAGTACAGTGAGTAGAGCACAGTGTGTAGAGTACAGTGAGTAGAGCACAGTGTGTAGAGTACAGTGATTAGAGCACAGTGTGTAGAGTACAGTGATTAGAGCACAGTGTGTAGAGTACAGTGATTAGAGCACAGTGTGTAGAGTACAGTGAGTAGAGCACAGTGTGTAGAGTACAGTGAGTAGAGCACAGTGTGTAGAGTACAGTGATTAGAGCACAGTGTGTAGAGTACAGTGATTAGAGCACAGTGTGTAGAGTACAGTGATTAGAGCACAGTGTGTAGAGTACAGTGAGTAGAGCACAGTGTGTAGAGTACAGTGATTAGAGCACAGTGTGTAGAGTACAGTGATTAGAGCACAGTGTGTAGAGTACAGTGATTAGAGCACAGTGTGTAGAGTACAGTGATTAGAGCACAGTGTGTAGAGTACAGTGAGTAGAGCACAGTGTGTAGAGTACAGTGAGTAGAGCACAGTGTGTAGAGTACAGTGAGTAGAGCACAGTGTGTAGAGTACAGTGAGTAGAGCACAGTGTGTAGAGTACAGTGAGTAGAGCACAGTGTGTAGAGTACAGTGATTAGAGCACAGTGTGTAGAGTACAGTGATTAGAGCACAGTGTGTAGAGTACAGTGATTAGAGCACAGTGTGTAGAGTACAGTGAGTAGAGCACAGTGTGTAGAGTACAGTGATTAGAGCACAGTGTGTAGAGTACAGTGATTAGAGCACAGTGTGTAGAGTACAGTGATTAGAGCACAGTGTGTAGAGTACAGTGATTAGAGCACAGTGTGTAGAGTACAGTGATTAGAGCACAGTGTGTAGAGTACAGTGATTAGAGCACAGTGTGTAGAGTACAGTGAGTAGAGCACAGTGTGTAGAGTACAGTGAGTAGAGCACAGTGTGTAGAGTACAGTGAGTAGAGCACAGTGTGTAGAGTACAGTGAGTAGAGCACAGTGTGTAGAGTACAGTGAGTAGAGCACAGTGTGTAGAGTACAGTGATTAGAGCACAGTGTGTAGAGTACAGTGATTAGAGCACAGTGTGTAGAGTACAGTGAGTAGAGCACAGTGTGTAGAGTACAGTGAGTAGAGCACAGTGTGTAGAGTACAGTGAGTAGAGCACAGTGTGTAGAGTACAGTGATTAGAGCACAGTGTGTAGAGTACAGTGAGTAGAGCACAGTGTGTAGAGTACAGTGAGTAGAGCACAGTGAGTAGAGTACAGTGAGTAGAGCACAGTGTGTAGAGTACAGTGATTAGAGCACAGTGTGTAGAGTACAGTGATTAGAGCACAGTGTGTAGAGTACAGTGATTAGAGCACAGTGTGTAGAGTACAGTGATTAGAGCACAGTGTGTAGAGTACAGTGATTAGAGCACAGTGTGTAGAGTACAGTGATTAGAGCACAGTGTGTAGAGTACAGTGATTAGAGCACAGTGTGTAGAGTACAGTGAGTAGAGCACAGTGTGTAGAGTACAGTGAGTAGAGCACAGTGTGTAGAGTACAGTGAGTAGAGCACAGTGTGTAGAGTACAGTGAGTAGAGCACAGTGTGTAGAGTACAGTGAGTAGAGCACAGTGTGTAGAGTACAGTGAGTAGAGCACAGTGTGTAGAGTACAGTGAGTAGAGCACAGTGTGTAGAGTACAGTGATTAGAGCACAGTGTGTAGAGTACAGTGATTAGAGCACAGTGTGTAGAGTACAGTGATTAGAGCACAGTGTGTAGAGTACAGTGATTAGAGCACAGTGTGTAGAGTACAGTGAGTAGAGCACAGTGTGTAGAGTACAGTGAGTAGAGCACAGTGTGTAGAGTACAGTGAGTAGAGCACAGTGTGTAGAGTACAGTGATTAGAGCACAGTGTGTAGAGTACAGTGATTAGAGCACAGTGTGTAGAGTACAGTGATTAGAGCACAGTGTGTAGAGTACAGTGAGTAGAGCACAGTGTGTAGAGTACAGTGATTAGAGCACAATGTGTAGAGTACAGTGATTAGAGCACAGTGTGTAGAGTACAGTGATTAGAGCACAGTGTGTAGAGTACAGTGATTAGAGCACAGTGTGTAGAGTACAGTGATTAGAGCACAGTGTGTAGAGTACAGTGTGTAGAGCACAGTGTGTAGAGTACAGTGATTAGTGCACAGTGTGTAGAGTACAGTGATTAGAGCACAGTGTGTAGAGTACAGTGATTAGAGCACAGTGTGTAGAGTACAGTGAGTAGAGCACAGTGTGTAGAGTACAGTGATTAGAGCACAGTGTGTAGAGTACAGTGAGTAGAGCACAGTGTGTAGAGTACAGTGAGTAGAGCACAGTGTGTAGAGCACAGTGATTAGAGCACAGTGTGTAGAGTACAGTGAGTAGAGCACAGTGTGTAGAGTACAGTGAGTAGAGCACAGTGTGTAGAGTAGAGTGATTAGAGCACAGTGTGTAGAGTACAGTGAGTAGAGCACAGTGTGTAGAGTACAGTGAGTAGAGCACAGTGTGTAGAGTACAGTGATTAGAGCACAGTGTGTAGAGTACAGTGATTAGAGCACAGTGTGTAGAGTACAGTGATTAGAGCACAGTGTGTAGAGTACAGTGATTAGAGCACAGTGTGTAGAGTACAGTGAGTAGAGCACAGTGTGTAGAGTACAGTGAGTAGAGCACAGTGTGTAGAGTACAGTGAGTAGAGCACAGTGTGTAGAGTACAGTGATTAGAGCACAGTGTGTAGAGTACAGTGATTAGAGCACAGTGTGTAGAGTACAGTGATTAGAGCACAGTGTGTAGAGTACAGTGAGTAGAGCACAGTGTGTAGAGTACAGTGATTAGAGCACAATGTGTAGAGTACAGTGATTAGAGCACAGTGTGTAGAGTACAGTGATTAGAGCACAGTGTGTAGAGTACAGTGATTAGAGCACAGTGTGTAGAGTACAGTGATTAGAGCACAGTGTGTAGAGTACAGTGATTAGAGCACAGTGTGTAGAGTACAGTGTGTAGAGCACAGTGTGTAGAGTACAGTGATTAGTGCACAGTGTGTAGAGTACAGTGATTAGAGCACAGTGTGTAGAGTACAGTGATTAGTGCACAGTGTGTAGAGTACAGTGATTAGAGCACAGTGTGTAGAGTACAGTGAGTAGAGCACAGTGTGTAGAGTACAGTGATTAGAGCACAGTGTGTAGAGTACAGTGAGTAGAGCACAGTGTGTAGAGTACAGTGATTAAAGCACAGTGTGTAGAGTACAGTGAGTAGAGCACAGTGTGTAGAGTACAGTGTGTAGAGTACAGTGATTAGAGCACAGTGTGTAGAGTACAGTGATTAGAGCACAGTGTGTAGAGTACAGTGATTAGAGCACACTGTGTAGAGTACAGTGATTAGAGCACAGTGTGTAGAGTACAGTGATTAGAGCACAGTGTGTAGAGCACAGTGATTAGAGCACAGTGTGTAGAGTACAGTGAGTAGAGCACAGTGTGTAGAGTACAGTGAGTAGAGCACAGTGTGTAGAGTAGAGTGATTAGAGCACAGTGTGTAGAGTACAGTGATTAGTGCACAGTGTGTAGAGTACAGTGATTAGAGCACAGTGTGTAGAGTACAGTGAGTAGAGCACAGTGTGTAGAGTACAGTGATTAGAGCACAGTGTGTAGAGTACAGTGATTAGTGCACAGTGTGTAGAGTACAGTGATTAGAGCACAGTGTGTAGAGTACAGTGAGTAGAGCACAGTGTGTAGAGTACAGTGATTAGAGCACAGTGTGTAGAGTACAGTGATTAGAGCACAGTGTGTAGAGTACAGTGATTTGAGCACAGTGTGTAGAGTACAGTGAGTAGAGCACAGTGTGTAGAGCACAGTGTGTAGAGTACAGTGTGTAGAGTACAGTGATTAGAGCACAGTGTGTAGAGTACAGTGAGTAGAGCACAGTGTGTAGAGTACAGTGATTAGAGCACAGTGTGTAGAGTACAGTGATTAGAGCACAGTGTGTAGAGTACAGTGATTAGAGCACAGTGTGTAGAGTACAGTGAGTAGAGCACAGTGTGTAGAGTACAGTGATTAGAGCACAGTGTGTAGAGTACAGTGATTAGAGCACAGTGTGTAGAGTACAGTGAGTAGAGCACAGTGTGTAGAGTACAGTGATTAGAGCACAGTGTGTAGAGTACAGTGATTAGAGCACAGTGTGTAGAGTACAGTGATTAGAGCACAGTGTGTAGAGTACAGTGATTAGAGCACAGTGTGTAGAGTACAGTGATTAGAGCACAGTGTGTAGAGTACAGTGAGTAGAGCACAGTGTGTAGAGTACAGTGATTAGAGCACAGTGTGTAGAGTACAGTGAGTAGAGCACAGTGTGTAGAGTACAGTGAGTAGAGCACAGTGTGTAGAGTACAGTGAGTAGAGCACAGTGTGTAGAGTACAGTGAGTAGAGCACAGTGTGTAGAGTACAGTGAGTAGAGCACAGTGTGTAGAGTACAGTGAGTAGAGCACAGTGTGTAGAGTACAGTGATTAGAGCACAGTGTGTAGAGTACAGTGATTAGAGCACAGTGTGTAGAGTACAGTGATTAGAGCACAGTGTGTAGAGTACAGTGATTAGAGCACAGTGTGTAGAGTACAGTGAGTAGAGCACAGTGTGTAGAGTACAGTGAGTAGAGCACAGTGTGTAGAGTACAGTGAGTAGAGCACAGTGTGTAGAGTACAGTGAGTAGAGCACAGTGTGTAGAGTACAGTGAGTAGAGCACAGTGTGTAGAGTACAGTGAGTAGAGCACAGTGTGTAGAGTACAGTGAGTAGAGCACAGTGTGTAGAGTACAGTGATTAGAGCACAGTGTGTAGAGTACAGTGAGTAGAGCACAGTGTGTAGAGTACAGTGATTAGAGCACAGTGTGTAGAGTACAGTGATTAGAGCACAGTGTGTAGAGTACAGTGAGTAGAGCACAGTGTGTAGAGTACAGTGAGTAGAGCACAGTGTGTAGAGTACAGTGAGTAGAGCACAGTGTGTAGAGTACAGTGATTAGAGCACAGTGTGTAGAGTACAGTGATTAGAGCACAGTGTGTAGAGTACAGTGATTAGAGCACAGTGTGTAGAGTACAGTGAGTAGAGCACAGTGTGTAGAGTACAGTGATTAGAGCACAATGTGTAGAGTACAGTGATTAGAGCACAGTGTGTAGAGTACAGTGATTAGAGCACAGTGTGTAGAGTACAGTGATTAGAGCACAGTGTGTAGAGTACAGTGATTAGAGCACAGTGTGTAGAGTACAGTGTGTAGAGCACAGTGTGTAGAGTACAGTGATTAGTGCACAGTGTGTAGAGTACAGTGATTAGAGCACAGTGTGTAGAGTACAGTGATTAGTGCACAGTGTGTAGAGTACAGTGATTAGAGCACAGTGTGTAGAGTACAGTGAGTAGAGCACAGTGTGTAGAGTACAGTGATTAGAGCACAGTGTGTAGAGTACAGTGAGTAGAGCACAGTGTGTAGAGTACAGTGATTAGAGCACAGTGTGTAGAGTACAGTGAGTAGAGCACAGTGTGTAGAGTACAGTGAGTAGAGCACAGTGTGTAGAGTACAGTGATTAGAGCACAGTGTGTAGAGTACAGTGATTAGAGCACAGTGTGTAGAGTACAGTGATTAGAGCACAGTGTGTAGAGTACAGTGATTAGAGCACAGTGTGTAGAGTACAGTGATTAGAGCACAGTGTGTAGAGTACAGTGATTAGAGCACAGTGTGTAGAGCACAGTGATTAGAGCACAGTGTGTAGAGTACAGTGAGTAGAGCACAGTGTGTAGAGTACAGTGAGTAGAGCACAGTGTGTAGAGTAGAGTGATTAGAGCACAGTGTGTAGAGTAGAGTGAGTAGAGCACAGTGTGTAGAGTACAGTGAGTAGAGCACAGTGTGTAGAGTACAGTGATTAGAGCACAGTGTGTAGAGTACAGTGATTAGAGCACAGTGTGTAGAGTACAGTGATTAGAGCACAGTGTGTAGAGTACAGTGATTAGAGCACAGTGTGTAGAGTACAGTGAGTAGAGCACAGTGTGTAGAGTACAGTGAGTAGAGCACAGTGTGTAGAGTACAGTGAGTAGAGCACAGTGTGTAGAGTACAGTGATTAGAGCACAGTGTGTAGAGTACAGTGATTAGAGCACAGTGTGTAGAGTACAGTGATTAGAGCACAGTGTGTAGAGTACAGTGAGTAGAGCACAGTGTGTAGAGTACAGTGATTAGAGCACAATGTGTAGAGTACAGTGATTAGAGCACAGTGTGTAGAGTACAGTGATTAGAGCACAGTGTGTAGAGTACAGTGATTAGAGCACAGTGTGTAGAGTACAGTGATTAGAGCACAGTGTGTAGAGTACAGTGTGTAGAGCACAGTGTGTAGAGTACAGTGATTAGTGCACAGTGTGTAGAGTACAGTGATTAGAGCACAGTGTGTAGAGTACAGTGATTAGTGCACAGTGTGTAGAGTACAGTGATTAGAGCACAGTGTGTAGAGTACAGTGAGTAGAGCACAGTGTGTAGAGTACAGTGATTAGAGCACAGTGTGTAGAGTACAGTGAGTAGAGCACAGTGTGTAGAGTACAGTGAGTAGAGCACAGTGTGTAGAGTACAGTGAGTAGAGCACAGTGTGTAGAGTACAGTGAGTAGAGCACAGTGTGTAGAGTACAGTGATTAGAGCACAGTGTGTAGAGTACAGTGATTAGAGCACAGTGTGTAGAGTACAGTGATTAGAGCACAGTGTGTAGAGTACAGTGATTAGAGCACAGTGTGTAGAGTACAGTGATTAGAGCACAGTGTGTAGAGCACAGTGATTAGAGCACAGTGTGTAGAGTACAGTGAGTAGAGCACAGTGTGTAGAGTACAGTGAGTAGAGCACAGTGTGTAGAGTAGAGTGATTAGAGCACAGTGTGTAGAGTACAGTGATTAGTGCACAGTGTGTAGAGTACAGTGATTAGAGCACAGTGTGTAGAGTACAGTGAGTAGAGCACAGTGTGTAGAGTACAGTGATTAGAGCACAGTGTGTAGAGTACAGTGAGTAGAGCACAGTGTGTAGAGTACAGTGATTAGAGCACAGTGTGTAGAGTACAGTGAGTAGAGCACAGTGTGTAGAGTACAGTGAGTAGAGCACAGTGTGTAGAGTACAGTGATTAGAGCACAGTGTGTAGAGTACAGTGATTAGAGCACAGTGTGTAGAGTACAGTGATTAGAGCACAGTGTGTAGAGTACAGTGATTAGAGCACAGTGTGTAGAGTACAGTGATTAGAGCACAGTGTGTAGAGTACAGTGATTAGAGCACAGTGTGTAGAGCACAGTGATTAGAGCACAGTGTGTAGAGTACAGTGAGTAGAGCACAGTGTGTAGAGTACAGTGAGTAGAGCACAGTGTGTAGAGTAGAGTGATTAGAGCACAGTGTGTAGAGTACAGTGAGTAGAGCACAGTGTGTAGAGTACAGTGAGTAGAGCACAGTGTGTAGAGTACAGTGAGTAGAGCACAGTGTGTAGAGTACAGTGATTAGAGCACAGTGTGTAGAGTACAGTGAGTAGAGCACAGTGTGTAGAGTACAGTGATTAGAGCACAGTGTGTAGAGTACAGTGATTAGAGCACAGTGTGTAGAGTACAGTGATTAGAGCACAGTGTGTAGAGTATAGTGATTTGAGCACAGTGTGTAGAGTACAGTGATTAGAGCACAGTGTGTAGAGTACAGTGATTAGAGCACAGTGTGTAGAGCACAGTGAGTAGAGCACAGTGTGTAGAGTACAGTGATTAGAGCACAGTGTGTAGAGTACAGTGATTAGAGCACAGTGTGTAGAGTACAGTGATTAGAGCACAGTGTGTAGAGTACAGTGAGTAGAGCACAGTGTGTAGAGTACAGTGATTAGAGCACAGTGTGTAGAGTACAGTGATTAGAGCACAGTGTGTAGAGTACAGTGAGTAGAGCACAGTGTGTAGAGTACAGTGATTAGAGCACAGTGTGTAGAGTACAGTGATTAGAGCACAGTGTGTAGAGTACAGTGATTAGAGCACAGTGTGTAGAGTACAGTGATTAGAGCACAGTGTGTAGAGTATAGTGATTAGAGCACAGTGTGTAGAGTACAGTGAGTAGAGCACAGTGTGTAGAGTACAGTGATTAGAGCACAGTGTGTAGAGTACAGTGATTAGAGCACAGTGTGTAGAGTACAGTGAGTAGAGCACAGTGTGTAGAGTACAGTGAGTAGAGCACAGTGTGTAGAGTACAGTGATTAGAGCACAGTGTGTAGAGTACAGTGAGTAGAGCACAGTGTGTAGAGTATAGTGATTAGAGCACAGTGTGTAGAGTACAGTGATTAGAGCACAGTGTGTAGAGTACAGTGAGTAGAGCACAGTGTGTAGAGTACAGTGAGTAGAGCACAGTGTGTAGAGTACAGTGATTAGAGCACAGTGTGTAGAGTACAGTGAGTAGAGCACAGTGTGTAGAGTACAGTGAGTAGAGCACAGTGTGTAGAGTATAGTGATTAGAGCACAGTGTGTAGAGTACAGTGAGTAGAGCACAGTGTGTAGAGTACAGTGATTAGAGCACAGTGTGTAGAGTACAGTGATTAGAGCACAGTGTGTAGAGTACAGTGATTAGAGCACAGTGATTAGAGCACAGTGTGTAGAGTACAGTGATTAGTGCACAGTGTGTAGAGTACAGTGATTAGAGCACAGTGTGTAGAGTACCGTGAGTAGAGCACAGTGTGTAGAGTACAGTGATTAGAGCACAGTGTGTAGAGTACAGTGATTAGAGCACAGTGTGTAGAGTATAGTGATTTGAGCACAGTGTGTAGAGTACAGTGAGTAGAGCACAGTGTGTAGAGCACAGTGTGTAGAGTACAGTGTGTAGAGTACAGTGATTAGAGCACAGTGTGTAGAGTACAGTGAGTAGAGCACAGTGTGTAGAGTACAGTGATTAGAGCACAGTGTGTAGAGTACAGTGATTAGAGCACAGTGTGTAGAGTACAGTGATTAGTGCACAGTGTGTAGAGTACAGTGATTAGAGCACAGTGTGTAGAGTACAGTGAGTAGAGCACAGTGTGTAGAGTACAGTGATTAGAGCACAGTGTGTAGAGTATAGTGATTTGAGCACAGTGTGTAGAGTACAGTGAGTAGAGCACAGTGTGTAGAGCACAGTGTGTAGAGTACAGTGTGTAGAGTACAGTGATTAGAGCACAGTGTGTAGAGTACAGTGATTAGAGCACAGTGTGTAGAGTACAGTGATTAGAGCACAGTGTGTAGAGTACAGTGATTAGAGCACAGTGTGTAGAGTACAGTGATTAGAGCACAGTGTGTAGAGTACAGTGAGTAGAGCACAGTGTGTAGAGTACAGTGATTAGAGCACAGTGTGTAGAGTACAGTGATTAGAGCACAGTGTGTAGAGTACAGTGATTAGTGCACAGTGTGTAGAGTACAGTGATTAGAGCACAGTGTGTAGAGTACAGTGAGTAGAGCACAGTGTGTAGAGTACAGTGATTAGAGCACAGTGTGCAGAGTACAGTGATTAGAGCACAGTGTGTAGAGTATAGTGATTTGAGCACAGTGTGTAGAGTACAGTGAGTAGAGCACAGTGTGTAGAGCACAGTGTGTAGAGTACAGTGTGTAGAGTACAGTGATTAGAGCACAGTGTGTAGAGTACAGTGAGTAGAGTACAGTGAGTAGAGTACAGTGTGTAGAGTACAGTGATTAGAGCACAGTGTGTAGAGTACAGTGATTAGAGCACAGTGTGTAGAGTACAGTGATTAGAGCACAGTGTGTAGAGTACAGTGATTAGAGCACAGTGTGTAGAGTATAGTGATTTGAGCACAGTGTGTAGAGTACAGTGAGTAGAGCACAGTGTGTAGAGCACAGTGTGTAGAGTACAGTGTGTAGAGTACAGTGATTAGAGCACAGTGTGTAGAGTACAGTGAGTAGAGCACAGTGTGTAGAGTACAGTGATTAGAGCACAGTGTGTAGAGTACAGTGATTAGAGCACAGTGTGTAGAGTACAGTGATTAGTGCACAGTGTGTAGAGTACAGTGATTAGAGCACAGTGTGTAGAGTACAGTGAGTAGAGCACAGTGTGTAGAGTACAGTGATTAGAGCACAGTGTGTAGAGTACAGTGATTAGAGCACAGTGTGTAGAGTATAGTGATTTGAGCACAGTGTGTAGAGTACAGTGAGTAGAGCACAGTGTGTAGAGCACAGTGTGTAGAGTACAGTGTGTAGAGTACAGTGATTAGAGCACAGTGTGTAGAGTACAGTGAGTAGAGCACAGTGTGTAGAGTACAGTGATTAGAGCACAGTGTGTAGAGTACAGTGATTAGAGCACAGTGTGTAGAGTACAGTGATTAGAGCACAGTGTGTAGAGTATAGTGATTTGAGCACAGTGTGTAGAGTACAGTGAGTAGAGCACAGTGTGTAGAGCACAGTGTGTAGAGTACAGTGTGTAGAGTACAGTGATTAGAGCACAGTGTGTAGAGTACAGTGAGTAGAGCACAGTGTGTAGAGTACAGTGATTAGAGCACAGTGTGTAGAGTACAGTGATTAGAGCACAGTGTGTAGAGTACAGTGATTAGAGCACAGTGTGTAGAGTACAGTGATTAGAGCACAGTGTGTAGAGTACAGTGATTAGAGCACAGTGTGTAGAGTATAGTGATTTGAGCACAGTGTGTAGAGTACAGTGAGTAGAGCACAGTGTGTAGAGCACAGTGTGTAGAGTACAGTGTGTAGAGTACAGTGATTAGAGCACAGTGTGTAGAGTACAGTGAGTAGAGTACAGTGAGTAGAGTACAGTGTGTAGAGTACAGTGATTAGAGCACAGTGTGTAGAGTACAGTGATTAGAGCACAGTGTGTAGAGTACAGTGATTAGAGCACAGTGTGTAGAGTACAGTGATTAGAGCACAGTGTGTAGAGTATAGTGATTTGAGCACAGTGTGTAGAGTACAGTGAGTAGAGCACAGTGTGTAGAGCACAGTGTGTAGAGTACAGTGTGTAGAGTACAGTGATTAGAGCACAGTGTGTAGAGTACAGTGAGTAGAGCACAGTGTGTAGAGTACAGTGATTAGAGCACAGTGTGTAGAGTACAGTGATTAGAGCACAGTGTGTAGAGTACAGTGATTAGTGCACAGTGTGTAGAGTACAGTGATTAGAGCACAGTGTGTAGAGTACAGTGAGTAGAGCACAGTGTGTAGAGTACAGTGATTAGAGCACAGTGTGTAGAGTACAGTGATTAGAGCACAGTGTGTAGAGTATAGTGATTTGAGCACAGTGTGTAGAGTACAGTGAGTAGAGCACAGTGTGTAGAGCACAGTGTGTAGAGTACAGTGTGTAGAGTACAGTGATTAGAGCACAGTGTGTAGAGTACAGTGAGTAGAGCACAGTGTGTAGAGTACAGTGATTAGAGCACAGTGTGTAGAGTACAGTGATTAGAGCACAGTGTGTAGAGTACAGTGATTAGAGCACAGTGTGTAGAGTACAGTGATTAGAGCACAGTGTGTAGAGTACAGTGATTAGAGCACAGTGTGTAGAGTACAGTGATTAGTGCACAGTGTGTAGAGTACAGTGATTAGAGCACAGTGTGTAGAGTACAGTGAGTAGAGCACAGTGTGTAGAGTACAGTGATTAGAGCACAGTGTGTAGAGTACAGTGAGTAGAGCACAGTGTGTAGAGTACAGTGAGTAGAGCACAGTGTGTAGAGTACAGTGAGTAGAGCACAGTGTGTAGAGTACAGTGAGTAGAGCACAGTGTGTAGAGTACAGTGAGTAGAGCACAGTGTGTAGAGTACAGTGAGTAGAGCACAGTGTGTAGAGTACAGTGAGTAGAGCACAGTGTGTAGAGTACAGTGAGTAGAGCACAGTGTGTAGAGCACAGTGTGTAGAGTACAGTGTGTAGAGTACAGTGATTAGAGCACAGTGTGTAGAGTACAGTGAGTAGAGCACAGTGTGTAGAGTACAGTGATTAGAGCACAGTGTGTAGAGTACAGTGATTAGAGCACAGTGTGTAGAGTACAGTGATTAGTGCACAGTGTGTAGAGTACAGTGATTAGAGCACAGTGTGTAGAGTACAGTGAGTAGAGCACAGTGTGTAGAGTACAGTGATTAGAGCACAGTGTGTAGAGTACAGTGAGTAGAGCACAGTGTGTAGAGTACAGTGAGTAGAGCACAGTGTGTAGAGTACAGTGAGTAGAGCACAGTGTGTAGAGTACAGTGAGTAGAGCACAGTGTGTAGAGTACAGTGAGTAGAGCACAGTGTGTAGAGTACAGTGTGTAGAGCACAGTGTGTAGAGTACAGTGAGTAGAGCACAGTGTGTAGAGTACAGTGATTAGAGCACAGTGTGTAGAGTACAGTGATTAGAGCACAGTGTGTAGAGTACAGTGATTAGAGCACAGTGTGTAGAGCACAGTGTGTAGAGTACAGTGAGTAGAGCACAGTGTGTAGAGTACAGTGAGTAGAGCACAGTGTGTAGAGCACAGTGTGTAGAGTACAGTGTGTAGAGTACAGTGATTAGAGCACAGTGTGTAGAGTACAGTGATTTGAGCACAGTGTGTAGAGTACAGTGATTAGAGCACAGTGTGTAGAGTACAGTGATTAGAGCACAGTGTGTAGAGTACAGTGATTAGAGCACAGTGTGTAGAGTACAGTGAGTAGAGCACAGTGTGTAGAGTACAGTGAGTAGAGCACAGTGTGTAGAGTACAGTGAGTAGAGCACAGTGTGTAGAGTACAGTGATTAGAGCACAGTGTGTAGAGTACAGTGATTAGAGCACAGTGTGTAGAGTACAGTGATTAGAGCACAGTGTGTAGAGTACAGTGAGTAGAGCACAGTGTGTAGAGTACAGTGATTAGAGCACAATGTGTAGAGTACAGTGATTAGAGCACAGTGTGTAGAGTACAGTGATTAGAGCACAGTGTGTAGAGTACAGTGATTAGAGCACAGTGTGTAGAGTACAGTGATTAGAGCACAGTGTGTAGAGTACAGTGTGTAGAGCACAGTGTGTAGAGTACAGTGATTAGTGCACAGTGTGTAGAGTACAGTGTGTAGAGTACAGTGTGTAGAGTACAGTGATTAGAGCACAGTGTGTAGAGTACAGTGATTAGAGCACAGTGTGTAGAGTACAGTGATTAGAGCACAGTGTGTAGAGTACAGTGATTAGTGCACAGTGTGTAGAGTACAGTGATTAGAGCACAGTGTGTAGAGTACAGTGAGTAGAGCACAGTGTGTAGAGTACAGTGATTAGAGCACAGTGTGTAGAGTACAGTGATTAGAGCACAGTGTGTAGAGTACAGTGTGTAGAGCACAGTGTGTAGAGTACAGTGATTAGAGCACAGTGTGTAGAGTACAGTGTGTAGAGTACAGTGTGTAGAGTACAGTGATTAGAGCACAGTGTGTAGAGTACAGTGATTAGAGCACAGTGTGTAGAGTACAGTGATTAGAGCACAGTGTGTAGAGTACAGTGATTAGTGCACAGTGTGTAGAGTACAGTGAGTAGAGCACAGTGTGTAGAGTAGAGTGATTAGAGCACAGTGTGTAGAGTACAGTGATTAGAGCACAGTGTGTAGAGTACAGTGAGTAGAGCACAGTGTGTAGAGTACAGTGATTAGAGCACAGTGTGTAGAGTACAGTGAGTAGAGCACAGTGTGTAGAGTACAGTGAGTAGAGCACAGTGTGTAGAGTACAGTGAGTAGAGCACAGTGTGTAGAGTACAGTGAGTAGAGCACAGTGTGTAGAGTACAGTGATTAGTGCACAGTGTGTAGAGTACAGTGATTAGAGCACAATGTGTAGAGTACAGTGATTAGAGCACAGTGTGTAGAGTACAGTGATTAGAGCACAGTGTGTAGAGTACAGTGATTAGAGCACAGTGTGTAGAGTACAGTGATTAGAGCACAGTGTGTAGAGTACAGTGTGTAGAGCACAGTGTGTAGAGTACAGTGATTAGAGCACAGTGTGTAGAGTACAGTGTGTAGAGTACAGTGATTAG
>JARGYO010002155.1:0-86974 GCA_029206835.1 Rana muscosa | reverse complement strand
GAGGTCAGGTGGGAAGCCGAGATCAGGAACCAGTAATCAAGTATTCAAGTCCGGAAGCAAGGTCAAAGGGAAGCCAAGGTTCAGCAACAGGGATCAAGCCAGGTTTAAACAGAGTTCAGGTATCAGGGTACTTGCTGAAGACCAGTCAGCACTTGTCAGAAGTCAGAGCATCCTTTAAATAGGCAGGCTGGCGCCAAAGGGAATTAGGAGCGCGCTCCTGCACGCGTACGTTGCCCGTGCGCACGCGCATATTGCGCACGCGCATGCGCAATGATACTCCGGAAAGGCCGCTGCGGCCCGGGGATGCGCGCACGCGTGCCGGTATTCCGAGACTGTTGGTGAATGCGCGCGTGCGCAGACGGATTCCCAGCAGCTTCCTTACACCTCTAGATATTGTGTCTTGGGTCCTCCTCTAGATATTGTGTCTTGGGTCCTCCTCTAGATATTGTGTCTTGGGTCCTCCTCTAGATATTGTGTCTTGGGTCCTCCTCTAGATATTGTGTCTTGGGTCCTCCTCTAGATATTGTGTCTTGGGTCCTCCTCTAGATATTGTGTCTTGGGTCCTCCTCTAGATATTGTGTCGGGTCCCTTATATGGTGAGTCTTGGGTCCTCTATATGGTATGTTTTGGGTCCTCTTTATGGTGGGCCTGGAGCAGGGCTGGTGCAAAGATTTTTGACACCCTAGGCGGCTGCCTAGGTTTGCCTAGTGGTAGCACCGGCCCTGGTCTGGATTACTTTATATGGTGTATCTTGGGTACTATGTATATGGGATCTAGGGTCCTTTTAGAACTGAGTTTTTGGTCCTCTATATGGTGGCTTTGGGGTCCCCTATATGATGTGTCTTGGTTCCTGTATATGATGGGTTTGGGGTCACCTATATGGTGTGTCTTGGTGTTCTTGTATATGGTGGGTTTGGGGTGCTCTATATAGTGTGTCTTGGTTCCTGTATATGGTGGGTTTGGGGTGCTCTATATGGTGTGTCTTGGTGTTCCTGTATATGGTGGGTTTGGGGTGCTCTATATGGTGTGTCTTGGTGTTCCTGTATATGGTGTGTTTGGGGTGCTCTATATGGTGTGTCTTGGTGTTCCTGTATATGGTGGGTTTGGGGTGCTCTATATGGTGTGTCTTGGTGTTCCTGTATATGGTGGGTTTGGGGTGCTCTATATGGCGTGTCTTGGTGTTCCTGTATATGGTGGGTTTGGGGTGCTCTATATGGTGTGTCTTGGTGTTCCTGTATATGGTGGGTTTGGGGTGCTCTATATGGTGTGTCTTGGTGTTCCTGTATATGGTGGGTTTGGGGTGCTCTATATGGTGTGTCTTGGGTCCTGTATATGGTGGGTTTGGGGTGCTCTATATGGTGTGTCTTGGTGTTCCTGTATATGGTGGGTTTTGGGTGCTCTATATGGTGTGTCTTGGGTCCTGTATATGGTGGGTTTGGGGTGCTCTATATGGTGTGTCTTGGGTCCTGTATATGGTGGGTTTGGGGTGCTCTATATGGTGTGTCTTGGTGTTCCTGTATATGGTGGGTTTTGGGTGCTCTATATGGTGTGTCTTGGGTCTTGTATATGGTGGGTCTAGAGTCCTCAGAATTGAGTGTTTAGTCCTCCTATATGGTACATCTTGGGTCCTGGGTATCAGGCGCCATATATGGTGGGTTTGGGGTGTTCTAGATGGTGGCTTTAGTTAATAGGTCTATATATTATGTTGAGTAAGAGAAGATAATGTTTGAGTACTGAACCACCCTACAGGTACCCATCCCCCCTTCCCCCATCTTGAATTTTGAAGTGTATGATTTCAGGGCTGTGTTCTGATCCTCCTACCTCTGATTCTTCATCAGTTCACCGCTGGCTGCAGCAAGAATTGGGGGAACACACGCTGCTCCGCTACCTCTCCTGGGTTGTCTACCCCGTTGCCTTGGTGTCTTTCTCCACTGGATTTGCTCAGAGCATAACACCTCACTCTGGGGGTAAGATGTCCTTTTTGGGGTGAAAGTGGGTCACTTCAGGGGGAAGATGCTCTCTCTGGGGTAAATAGGGGTCACTTCAGGGGTAATATTTATTTTCTAAGGGTATAAGGGTGTTACTCCAGTGGTAAGATGGCCAGTCTGGGGTGTAAGGAGGCCACTCTAGGGGTAAGATTCTCTCTTTTGTATAAGGAAGTCACCTAGGGAGTAAGATATTCTCTCTGGGGTATTAAGGGGTCACTCAGAGGTAAGATGTCTTATCTGGGGTATGAGGTGGTCAGTCTGGGGGTAAGATGTTTTTTCTTGGGTATATTGGGGTCACTCTGGCAGTGAGATCTTCTCTCTGGTGTATTAAGGGGTCACTCAGAGGGGGTAAGATGTCCTCTCTGGGATAAAAAGAGGTCACATCAGGGGCAAAATCTTCTCTGTGGGTATAAGAGGGTTACCGTGGGGGTGAGATGTTCCAGGCTGTGTCCACTCGGCGGCGGCCCGAGCAAGATGCGGGCACCCGCTACATATAGAAACAAAAATGTGTTTCAATTGGGGGGCACATGGAGGGGCACAGCATAATGTTGTAGGGGCCAGGGCCCCCTCTGTCCCCCCTCTGTGACGCCACTGGTTCCCTCTGGGGTATAATGGGGCCTGTCAGGGGGTACAACAGTTGATACAGGAGGAAATCATTGCATGGGGGGGGTGCTGTTAGGTGGGAATGATAGGGTTAAATGTCGGGGAAGATTTCTGAACTCGGGATATGATAGGCCGGGTGCCGCTTCCACATATATCGGATCAACACACCCAACACCTTTCTGTATGCGCAGGCTCTGGAATCCCAGAACTGAAGACCATCCTCACCGGGGTCATCCTGGAGGAATATCTGACCATAAAGAACTTTGGAGCCAAGGTGGTGGGTCTGACCTGCACCCTGTCGGCGGGCAGCACCATGTTCCTGGGCAAAGTGGTGAGTAATGCAGAAATTTATCATCATCATCAACCCAGGAGGATGAGAGTTCTAATAACACTAATAAAAATATTACAGCGCCGGAACCCCCGGACACACTTCCACCAGGACTCTATCTGCATGGAGTGTGTACGCTGCGTGTGTTTTGTCTGGTTTTCACTCTGGCTCAGTGATCTCTGTACAGCACCGCGGTATAGGTCAGAGCTATATAAATATATAATAATAATAATAATAGTGTGTGACTGTGGGGGGGGAGGGGACATTAGAGTGTAAGCTCCTCTGGTACAGAGACTGATGTGATTGGCTCAGTGATCTCTGTACAGCACCGCGGTATATGTCAGAGCTATATAAATATATAATAATAATAATAATAATAGTGTGTGACTGTGGGGGAGGGGACATTAGAGTGTAAGCTCCTCTTGTACAGAGACTGATGTGATTGGCTCAGTGATCTCTGTACAGCACCGCGGTATATATCAGAGCTATATAAATATATAATAATAATAATAATAGTGTGTGACTGTGGGGGGGAGGGGACATTAGAGTGTAAGCTCCTCTGGTACAGAGACTGATGTGATTGGCTCAGTGATCTCTGTACAGCGCTGCGCTATATGTCAGAGCTATATAAATGTATAATAATAATAATAATAGTGTGTGACTGTGGGGGGGGGAGACATTAGAGTGTAAGCTCCTCTGTACAGAGACTGATGTGATTGGCTCAGTGATCTCTGTACAGCGCTGCGCTATATGTCAGAGCTATATAAATGTATAATAATAATAATAATAGTGTGTGACTGTGGGGGGGGGGGGGAGACATTAGAGTGTAAGCTCCTCTGTACAGAGACTGATGTGACTGTGGGGGAGGGGACATTAGAGTGTAAGCTCCTCTGTACAGAGACTGATGTGATTGGCTCAGTGATCTCTGTACAGCACCGCGGTATATGTCAGAGCTATATAAATGTATAATAATAATAATAATAATAATAGTGTGTGACTGTGGGGGGGGGGAGGGGACATTAGAGTGTAAGCTCCTCTTGTACAGAGACTGATGTGATTGGCTCAGTGATCTCTGTACAGCACCGCGGTATATGTCAGAGCTATATGAGAACCCGTGTCTCCACTTCACAGGGTCCCTTTGTCCATCTGTCCAGCATGATTGCAGCGTACTTGGGTAGAATGAGGTCCTCGGTCACTGGAGATTATGAGGTATGGAAATCTCGATCACCTGTCTGTCATTAGATTCATTTTTAGTTTTTTCTATAACATACATATAGAGTACTGACAGTGTCATGTAATACCTCACCAGACCAGTAGGGGACACTATTGTTTTGGCCCTTGACATTCTGTACCTTACACAGGAGACATACTGCCCTAAATACATGTAGCAAGGCCCCCCCCCCCCCCCCCAGAGGCCTAATGGTGACCCCCAGAGTTAGGGGAGAGCTGACATCCTTCCTTATAGAGTGGGTTACCAGGCATGGTGGGTGTGATGCAAGAAGACTGATGGGCGCCAGTCACTTTTGGATGCGAACAAAAGATTTAACAGAACTGTGGGAGAGAGGGTTAGGGCCAGGACACCCCTGAGTAGATGCAGTGATAATTGTCAGACTCTGAGGCTTCTATAGGTAGAGAGCTATACAGTGGAAGGCCTCCAGTCAGAGACCCCTTCTGTATAGGTAGGACCGCCGTCTCCTATGAAAAGAGAAAGGGGGTGACTCCGCGTAAAGGGAATCAAACACTACACTACACGGTAGGCAGAACTGCTGCCTCCTAGATAGGTGGAGCAAAGAGTGTTTAAAAAGTGTGAGGGGTGTAGTTGTGGCGCTGTTCTGGCGTGTAAACCAATCCAATGGTTAATAGTATGATGATAAATCAGGTAAAAAGCGTAAAACAAAGAACAAAGTATTGGCTCAGCCGGGTGTTTACTGTTCAACCAATGGGTAAAGGGTGGTGTTGGAATGTGTTCAAAGAAAATATTAGTCTTGATATTAATAATAAACCAATGTGTGTTGGAAATCTCCAAATTTTAGCGATGTCTCAGCCGGGTGTTTGCTAATCCTAGCGATGGGTTGGTGTTAAAAAAGGTTAAATTAAGTATCCTACCAGTGACTCTGGAGGTAAAGGCGCCAAGGTGTGTACAAATAAGTGGAGAAATGAAATGAAAATGCAGATTAAAAGAAGGCTCGGCCGGGTGTTTACTAATTGCGAGCTAAAAAGGGGTGTTTGGTGAGGTTACTCTGAGTCTGTCTCAAGAGATAAAATAAATATATATAAAAAATATATAAAAATGAATTCCAATAGTGTCTCGGCCGGTTGTGTTTGTAAGACCCAACTGTTGGCCGGTATGCTGCGCTTGATCCCGGGTTACTAAGTAGAACCCATAAACAATTCTGTGATACATTGTGATTGACAATACACGTGAGCAGTCTATCAAACATAAAATAAATGATTTCCAATGGTGTTTGTGATAAGTCCAAAAAATGGTGACAAAGAAAATTGGTGACTTTTGCTGTAGTGCTTGATCTGGCAGACTTTTCTGTGACGATCCGTAATCGTTAAAATATTGCACTCACCAGATCCTTCATACCCTCTAGGGGTATGGTGCGATCGCAATCTCTGGAAGTGGGGATGGCTCCAGTGGTCCCTCGCCATCCTCCGAGATGGTATGGGTTATAAAAGGAAAGAAATACCGGCCAACAGTTGGGTCTTAGCAAACACAACCGGCCGAGACACTATTGGAATTCATTTTTATATATTTTTTATATATATTTATTTTACCTCTTGAGACAGACTCAGAGTAACCTCACCAAACACCCCTTTTTAGCTCGCAATTAGTAAACACCCGGCCGAGCCTTCTTTTAATCTGCATTTTTATTTCATTTTTCCACTTATTTGTACACACCTTGGCGCCTTTACCTCCAGAGTCACTGGTAGGATACTTAATTTAACCTTTTTTAACACCAACCCATCGCTAGGATTAGCAAACACCCGGCTGAGACATCACTAAAATTTGGAGATTTCCAACACACTTTGGTTTATTATTAATATCAAGACTAATATTTTCTTTGAACACATTCCAACACCACCCTTTAGAGCCCATTCACACAGGGGCGGCACGACTTGTGCCACGACTGTGCCGGGCGATCTCAAGACGACTTCAAAGCAGACTTCCAAAATGACTTCTGTATAGAAGTCAATGGAAGTCGCCTTGAAGTCGTACAGGAACCTTTTTCTAAGTCAGAGCGACTCCAGTCGCTCTGCTTAGAACGGTTCCATTGTACAGAATGGGACGTGACTCGTCAGGCGGCTGAGACGCCTGACGAGTCGCCCCTGTGTGAATGGGGTCTTACCCATTGGTTGAACAGTAAACACCCGGCTGAGCCAATACTTTGTTCTTTGTTTTACGCTTTTTATCTGATTTATCATCATACTATTAACCATCGGATTGGTTTACACGCCAGAACAGTGCCACAACTACACCTCTCACACTTTTTAACCCCGCTGTCTCCTATGGCAACTAGTCTTGTAACAATTACTAAAGGTATTTGTGCATAACTCTTGGTAACACAGCACACAGTCCTTTACTTATCTCACATTATCACACTGTAGGTCTTCAATCACTGAGCTCCCGATCTCTCACTAGACTTCCAGATCCCAGTCGTCAGCGGATCCCCTGAGCTCTTCCACAGCTGTCCCGCTTAGGATGACCACGTGTCCTGGATTGCCCGGGACAGTCCCGCATTTTGCAGGTCTGTCCCGGGCACCTTCATTCCAGGACAATACAGTGTCCCGGAATGAAACTGACACAGCCACCCCCCCGGGCCAATCTGATGCCCCCAAAAAAGGCCACCACATCACCGCTTTACTCACTGACAGTACTTGTCCTGGCCGGGAATGCCTGGAGGAGCACAATCCCCGCCCCCTGCTTGTGATTGGAGAAATCATAAATCCCGCCTCTTGTGTCTAATCACTGTGATGTGATTGGTTACAGCACAAGCTGATTTTTGGGAAGGGAGGGTGTCCCTGAATGGTAGTTTGGAAATGTGGTCACCCTAATCCCGCTGTACACTCCTCAAGCGTCACCCCCGCTAACCTGTTGGGTCCCTGGCTTGGTACTTCATGCTCCTCAAGCGTCACCCCAGCCAACCTGCTGGGTCCCTGGCTTGGTACTAGATGCTCCTCAAGCGTCACCCCCGCCAACCTGCTGGGTCTCTGGTTGGTACTAGATGCTCCTCAAGCGTCACCCCCGCCAACCTGCTGGGTCCCTGGCTTGGTACTAGATGCTCCTCAAGCGTCACCCCCGCTAACCTGCTGGGTCCTTGGCTTGGTACTAGATGCTCCTCAAGCGTCACCCCCGCCAACCTGCTGGGTCCCTGGCTTGGTACTAGATGCTCCTCAAGCGTCACCCCCGCTAACCTGCTGGGTCCTTGGCTTGGTACTAGATGCTCCTCAAGCGTCACCCCCGCCAACCTGCTGGGTCCCTGGCTTGGTACTAGATGCTCCTCAAGCGTCACCCCCGCTAACCTGCTGGGTCCTTGGCTTGGTACTAGATGCTCCTCAAGCGTCACCCCCGCCAACCTGCTGGGTCCTTGGCTTGGTACTAGATGCTCCTCAAGCGTCACCCCTGCTAACCTGCTGGATCCTTGGCTTGGTACTAGATGCTCCTCAAGCGTCACCCCCGCCAACCTGCTGGGTCCCTGGCTTGGTACTAGATGCTCCTCAAGCGTCACCACCGCCAACCTGCTGGGTCCCTGGCTTGGTACTAGATGCTCCTCAAGCGTCACCCCTGCTAACCTGCTGGGTCCTTGGCTTGGTACTAGATGCTCCTCAAGCGTCACCCCCGCCAACCTGCTGGGTCCCTGGCTTGGTACTAGATGCTCCTCAAGCGTCACCCCCGCTAACCTGCTGGGTCCCTGGCTTGGTACTAGATGCTCCTCAAGCGTCACCCCCGCCAACCTGCTGGGTCCCTGGCTTGGTACTAGATGCTCCTCAAGCGTCACCCCCGCCAACCTTCTGGGTCCCTGGCTTGGTACTAGATGCTACTCAAGCGTCACCCCCGCCAACCTGCTGGGTCCCTGGCTTGGTACTTCATGCTCCTCAAGCGTCACCCCCACTTACCTGCTGGGTCCCCGGCTTGGTACTAGATGCTCCTCAAGCGTCACCCCACTTACCTGCTGGGTCCCTGGCTTGGTACTTCATGCTCCTCAAGCGTCACCCCCACTCACCTGCTGGGTCCCTGGCTTGGCACTTGCTGACATTTTCCCACTTCTTCACGGTCCCCGGCTGGTGAGAAGACTGCTCTGGTACTGGCCTCAGCTTACTCACAGTGGTCTCCAGTAACAAGGTGGATGGTCCCTTAGTGGCGACAGCTTCCCCTCTACCTCCGACCACAACTGGTTCCCTGTCCGGTTGAACCTTCTCAACTCAGTTGGACTCCAATCCTGCAGTCCCAACCCTACGCCGCTTCTCCTGCTCCTGGATAGGCCCTCAGACAGCCCAGCAGCCAGGTGTCCCTGGGATAGGCCTCAGGCTTCCAGCCTTGCAGCCCCGGGGCGACATAACATATGTCCAGCCAGACAGCCGTCCAGGTGGCACAGAACCCCGATCACCTGACTCCACCCAAATAAATAGGCTCTCCCAGCAGGCCAAGGGGCTTAAAGAAACCCCTGCCCATTGGCTGAGACACCCCATCCATCCATAATCTGTCTTTGCTTTGCCCTTGTCTATCAAATGTGACCAGCTACAATGCCACCTAGTGACAGAAGAGAAAAGTGCAGCAATTTCAGAATTAGGGGGAAATCAGTGGATCTCCTAACAATTAGCCAGGAAAATTACTACCTGGCAAACTAAATTGGTTTGCGACCCTGCCTAGTGCCTAACCACCAGGGTGCTACATATAATAAACACATAAAAATGACACAAAACAGTAATAAATGTATCCATAAAAATAATGAACCGTGTTATCACTGTGCATGCAATAAATAAATGCATTTGTCTGATGCGGTGGAGCGGTACATACGTCTTCTCATTGCAGAATAAAAGTAAGGAGCATGAGATGCTGGTGGCGGCTGCGGCGGTAGGCGTCTCTACGGTATTCGGAGCTCCAATAAGCGGTAGGAAGAAGATCTTTTAAATGCTCTCTTGAATAATTTTAGCCTAAGTTACAAGAAATGTTCCACCTATCAGATAAATACAAATGATAATTTATTGTTGTATATGGATTTGGGTAAAAATTAGTTTCAGTCGATAATTGTACAATGCAGAACATCCTCTTTCCTGCATGCGTATCCCTGTTTGGTTCATCCAGAAGAAGACACAATGTTATCTGTTGCATTGCTCTCCTCACCATGGCTCTCGTTGCAGGCGTGCTCTTCAGCGTGGAAGTGATGTCATCGCATTTTGCTGTTAGAAATTATTGGCGTGGATTCTTCGCTGCGACCTGTGGGGCTTTTATGTTCCGGCTTTTGGCTGTCTTCAACAGTGAACAGGGTAACTTGGGGTAGAATGTACAGGACATGGGTTGATAGTCGGAGTAGAGTGTACAGGACATGGGTTGGTAGTCGGAGTAGAGGGTACAGGACATGGGTTGGTATTCGGAGTAGAGGGTACAGGACATGGGTTGGTAGTCGGAGTAGAGGGTACAGGACATGGGTTGGTAGTCGGAGTAGAGGGTACAGGACATGGGTTGGTATTCGGAGTAGAGGGTACAGGACATGGGTTGGTAGTCGGAGTAGAGGGTACAGGACATGGGTTGGTAGTCGGAGTAGAGGGTACAGGACATGGGTTGGTATTCGGAGTAGTAGAGGGTACAGGACATGGGTTGGTAGTCGGAGTAGAGGGTACAGGACATTGGTTGATAGTCGGACTAGAGGGTACAGGACATGGGTTGGTAGTCGGAGTAGAGGGTACAGGACATGGGTTGGTAGTCGGAGTAGAGGGTACATGACAAGGGTTGGTAGTCGGAGTAGAGTGTACAGGACATGGGTTGGTAGTCGGAGTAGAGGGTACAGGACATGGGTTGGTAGTCGGAGTAGAGGATACAGGACATGGATTGGTAGTCGGAGTAGAGGGTACAGGACATGGATTGGTAGTCGGAGTAGAGGGTACAGGACATGGGCTGGCAGTCGGAGTAGAGGGTACAGGACATGGGTTGGCAGTTGGAGTAGAGGGTACAGGACATGGGTTAGTAGTCAGAGTAGAGGGTACAGGACATGGGTTGGTAGTCGGAGTAGAGTGTACAGGACATGGGTTGGTAGTCGGAGTAGAGTGTACAGGACATGGGTTGATAGTCGGAGTAGAGTGTAGGGATCAGGGGTTGGTAGTCGGAGTAGAGTGTAGGGATGAGGGGTTGGTAGTAGAGTGTAGGGATGAGGGGTTGGTAGTAGAGTGTAGGGATGAGGGGTTGGTAGTAGAGTGTAGGGATGAGGGGTTGGTAGTAGAGTGTAGGGATGAGGGGCTGGTAGCAAAGTGTAGGGATGAGGGGTTGGTAGTAGAGTGTAGGGATGAGGGGTTGGTAGTCGGATTACAGTGTAGGGATCAGGGGTTGGTAGTAGAGTGTAGGGATGAGGGGTTGGTTGTAGAGTGTAGGGATGAGGGGTTGGTAGTAGAGTGTAGGGATCAGGGGCTGGTAGTAGAGTGTAGGGATCGGGGGTTGGTAGTAGAGTGTAGGGATGAGGGGTTGGTAGTAGAGTGTAGGGATGGGGGGTTGGTAGTAGAGTGTAGGGATGAGGGGTTGGTTGTAGAGTGTAGGGATCGGGGGTTGGTAGTAGAGTGTAGGGATGAGGGGTTGGTAGTAGAGTGTGGGGATGAGGGGTTGGTAGTAGAGTGTAGGGATGAGGGGTTGGTAGTAGAGTGTAGGGATGAGGGGTTGGTAGTAGAGTGTAGGGATCAGAGGTTGGTAGTAGAGTGTAGGGATCGGGGGTTGGTAGTAGAGTGTAGGGATGAGGGGTTGGTAGTAGAGTATAGGGATGAGGGGTTGGTAGTAGAGTGTAGGGATGAGGGGTTGGTAGTAGAGTGTAGGGATGAGGGGTTGGTAGTAGAGTGTAGGGATGAGGGGTTGGTAGTAGAGTGTAGGGATGAGGGGTCGGTAGTAGAGTGTAGGGATGAGGGGTCGGTAGTAGAGTGTAGGGATCAGGGGTCGGTAGTAGAGTGCAGGGATGAGGGGTCGGTAGTAGAGTGTAGGGATCAGGGGTCGGTAGTAGAGTGCGGAGATGAGGGGTCGGTAGTAGAGTGCAGGGATGAGGGGTCGGTAGTAGAGTGTAGGGATGAGGGGTCGGTAGTAGAGTGTGGGGATGAGGGGTTGGTTGTAGAGTGTAGGGATCGGGGGTTGGTAGTAGAGTGTAGGGATGAGGGGTTGGTAGTAGAGTGTAGGGATGAGGGGTTGGTAGTAGAGTGTAGGGATGAGGGGTTGGTAGTAGAGTGTAGGGATGAGGGGTTGGTAGTAGAGTGTAGGGATGAGGGGTTGGTAGTAGAGTGTAGGGATGAGGGGTTGGTAGTAGAGTGTGGGGATGAGGGGTTGGTAGTAGAGTGTAGGGATGAGGGGTTGGTAGTAGAGTGTGGGGATGAGGAGTTGGTAGTAGAGTGTGGGGATCGGGGGTTGGTAGTAGAGTGTGGGGATGAGGGGTTGGTAGTAGAGTGTAGAGATGAGGGGTTGGTAGTAGAGTGTGGGGATGAGGGGTTGGTAGTAGAGTGTGGGGATGAGGGGTTGGTAGTAGAGTGTGGGGATGAGGGGTCGGTAGTAGAGTGTAGGGATGAGGGGTTGGTAGTAGAGTGTAGAGATGAGGGGTTGGTAGTAGAGTGTGGGGATGAGAGGTTGGTAGTAGAGTGTGGGGATGAGGGGTTGGTAGTAGAGTGTGGGGATGAGGGGTCGGTAGTAGAGTGTAGGGATGAGGGGTCGGTAGTAGAGTGTGGGGATGAGGGGTTGGTAGTAGAGTGTGGGGATGAGGGGTTGGTAGTAGAGTGTGGGGATGAGGGGTTGGTAGTAGAGTGTGGGGATGAGGGGTTGGTAGTAGAGTGTGGGGATGAGGGGTTGGTAGTAGAGTGTAGGGATGAGGGGTTGGTAGTAGAGTGTGGGGATGAGGGGTTGGTAGTAGAGTGTAGGGATGAGGGGTTGGTAGTAGAGTGTAGGGATGAGGGGTTGGTAGTAGAGTGTAGGGATGAGGGGTTGGTAGTAGAGTGTGGGGATGAGGGGTTGGTAGTAGAGTGTAGGGATGGGGGGTTGGTTGTAGAGTGTAGGGATGAGGGGTTGGTAGTAGAGTGTAGGGATCGGGGGTTGGTAGTAGAGTGTAGGGATGAGGGGTTGGTAGTAGAGTGTAGGGATGGGGGGTTGGAAGTAGAGTGTAGGGATCGGGGGTTGGTAGTAGAGTGTAGGGATGGGGGGTTGGTTGTAGAGTGTAGGGATGAGGGGTTGGTAGTAGAGTGTAGGGATGGGGGGTTGGTAGTAGAGTGTAGGGATGAGGGGTTGGTAGTAGAGTGTAGGGATGAGGGGTTGGTAGTAGAGTGTAGGGATGAGGGGTTGGTAGTAGAGTGTAGGGATGAGGGGTTGGTAGTAGAGTGTGGGGATGAGGGGTTGGTAGTAGAGTGCAGGGATGAGGGGTTGGTAGTAGAGTGTAGGGATGAGGGGTTGGTAGTAGAGTGTAGGGATGAGGGGTTGGTAGTAGAGTGTAGGGATGAGGGGTTGGTAGTAGAGTGTAGGGATGGGGGGTTGGTAGTAGAGTGTAGGGATGAGGGGTTGGTAGTAGAGTGTAGGGATGAGGGGTTGGTAGTAGAGTGTAGGGATGAGGGGGTGGTAGTAGAGTGTAGGGATTAGGGGTTGGTAGTAGAGTGTAGGGATGAGGGGTTGGTAGTAGAGTGTAGGGGTGAGGGGTTGGTAGTAGAGTGTAGGGATTAGGGGTTGGTAGTAGAGTGTAGGGATGAGGGGTTGGTAGTAGAGTGTGGGGATGAGGGGTTGGTAGTAGAGTGTGGGGATGAGGGGTTGGTTGTAGAGTGTAGGGATGAGGGGTTGGTAGTAGAGTGTAGGGATCAGAGGTTGGTAGTAGAGTGTAGGGATGAGGGGTTGGTAGTAGAGTGTAGGGATGAGGGGTTGGTAGTAGAGTGTGGGGATGAGGGGTTGGTAGTAGAGTGTAGGGATGGGGGGTTGGTTGTAGAGTGTAGGGATGGGGGGTTGGTAGTAGACTGTAGGGATCAGGGGTTGGTAGTAGAGTGTAGGGATGAGGGGTTGGTAGTAGAGTGTGGGGATGAGGGGTTGGTAGTAGAGTGTAGGGATGAGAGGTTGGTAGTAGAGTGTGGGGATGAGGGGTTGGTAGTAGAGTGTAGGGATGAGGGGTTGGTAGTAGAGTGTAGGGATGAGGGGTTGGTAGTAGAGTGTAGGGATGAGGGGTTGGTAGTAGAGTGTAGGGATGAGGGGTTGGTAGTAGAGTGTAGAGATGAGGGATTGGTAGTAGAGTGTAGGGATGAGGGGTTGGTAGTAGAGTGTAGGGATGAGGGGTTGGTAGTAGAGTGTAGGGATGAGGGGTTGGTAGTAGAGTGTAGGGATGAGGGGTTGGTTGTAGAGTGTAGGGATGAGGGGTTGGTAGTAGAGTGTGGGGATCGGGGGTTGGTAGTAGAGTGTGGGGATGAGGGGTCGGTAGTAGAGTGTAGGGATGAGGGGTCGGTAGTAGAGTGTAGGGATGAGGGGTCGGTTGTAGAGTGTAGGGATCAGGGGTCGGTAGTAGAGTGCGGAGATGAGAGGTCGGTAGTAGAGTGCAGGGATGAGGGGTCGGTAGTAGAGTGTAGGGATGAGGGGTTGGTAGTAGAGTGTGGGGATGAGGGGTTGGTTGTAGAGTGTAGGGATCGGGGGTTGGTAGTAGAGTGTAGGGATCGGGGGTTGGTAGTAGAGTGTAGGGATGAGGGGTTGGTAGTAGAGTGTGGGGATGAGGGGTTGGTAGTAGAGTGTAGGGATGAGGGGTTGGTAGTAGAGTGTAGGGATGGGGGGTTGGTAGTAGAGTGTAGGGATGAGGGGTTGGTAGTAGAGTGTAGGGATGGGGGGTTGGTTGTAGAGTGTAGGGATGAGGGGTTGGTAGTAGAGTGTAGGGATCGGGGGTTGGTAGTAGAGTGTAGGGATGAGGGGTTGGTAGTAGAGTGTAGGGATGGGGGGTTGGAAGTAGAGTGTAGGGATCGGGGGTTGGTAGTAGAGTGTAGGGATGGGGGGTTGGTTGTAGAGTGTAGGGATGAGGGGTTGGTAGTAGAGTGTAGGGATGGGGGGTTGGTAGTAGAGTGTAGGGATGAGGGGTTGGTAGTAGAGTGTAGGGATCGGGGGTTGGTAGTAGAGTGTAGGGATGAGGGGTTGGTAGTAGAGTGTAGGGATGAGGGGTTAGTAGTAGAGTGTAGGGATGGGGGGTTGGTTGTAGAGTGTAGGGATGAGGGGTTGGTAGTAGAGTGTAGGGATGAGGGGTTAGTAGTAGAGTGTGGGGATCGGGGGTTGGTAGTAGAGTGTGGGGATGAGGGGTTGGTAGTAGAGTGTGGGGATCAGGGGTTGGTAGTAGAGTGTAGGGATGGGGGGTTGGTTGTAGAGTGTAGGGATGAGGGGTTGGTAGTAGAGTGTAGGGATGAGGGGTTGGTAGTAGAGTGTAGGGGTGAGGGGTTGGTAGTAGAGTGTAGGGGTGAGGGGTTGGTAGTAGAGTGTAGGGATCAGGGGTTGGTTGTAGAGTGTAGAGATGAGGGGTTGGTAGTAGAGTGTAGGGATGAGGGGTTGGTAGTAGAGTGTAGGGATGAGGGGTTGGTAGTAGAGTGTGGGGATGAGGGGTTGGTTGTAGAGTGTAGGGATGAGGGGTTGGTAGTAGAGTGTAGGGATGAGGGGTTGGTAGTAGAGTGTAGGGATGAGGGGTTGGTAGTAGAGTGTAGGGATGAGGGGTTGGTAGTAGAGTGTAGGGATGAGGGGTTGGTAGTAGAGTGTGGGGATGAGGGGTTGGTTGTAGAGTGTAGGGATGAGGGGTTGGTAGTAGAGTGTAGGGATGAGGGGTTGGTAGTAGAGTGTAGGGATCAGGGGTTGGTAGTAGAGTGTAGGGATGAGGGGTTGGTAGTAGAGTGTAGGGATGAGGGGTTGGTAGTAGAGTGTGGGGATCGGGGGTTGGTAGTAGAGTGTGGGGATGAGGGGTTGGTTGTAGAGTGTAGGGATGAGGGGTTGGTAGTAGAGTGTAGGGATCAGAGGTTGGTAGTAGAGTGTAGGGATGAGGGGTTGGTAGTAGAGTGTAGGGATGGGGGGTTGGTTGTAGAGTGTAGTGATGAGGGGTTGGTAGTAGAGTGTAGGGATCGGGGGTTGGTAGTAGAGTGTAGGGATGAGGGGTTGGTAGTAGAGTGTAGGGATGAGGGGTTGGTAGTAGAGTGTAGGGATGAGGGGTTGGTAGTAGAGTGTAGGGATGAGGGGTTGGTAGTAGAGTGTGGGGATCGGGGGTTGGTAGTAGAGTGTGGGGATGAGGGGTTGGTAGTAGAGTGTGGGGATCAGGGGTTGGTAGTAGAGTGTAGGGATGGGGGGTTGGTTGTAGAGTGTAGGGATGAGGGGTTGGTAGTAGAGTGTAGGGATGAGGGGTTAGTAGTAGAGTGTGGGGATGAGGGGTTGGTTGTAGAGTGTAGGGATGAGGGGTTGGTAGTAGAGTGTAGGGATGAGGGGTTGGTAGTAGAGTGTGGGGATCGGGGGTTGGTAGTAGAGTGTGGGGATGAGGGGTTGGTAGTAGAGTGTGGGGATCGGGGGTTGGTAGTAGAGTGTGGGGATGAGGGGTTGGTAGTAGAGTGTGGGGATCAGGGGTTGGTAGTAGAGTGTAGGGATGGGGGGTTGGTTGTAGAGTGTAGGGATGAGGGGTTGGTAGTAGAGTGTAGGGATGAGGGGTTAGTAGTAGAGTGTGGGGATGAGGGGTTGGTTGTAGAGTGTAGGGATGAGGGGTTGGTAGTAGAGTGTAGGGATGAGGGGTTGGTAGTAGAGTGTGGGGATCGGGGGTTGGTAGTAGAGTGTGGGGATGAGGGGTTGGTAGTAGAGTGTAGGGATGAGGGGTTGGTAGTAGAGTGTAGGGATGAGGGGTTGGTAGTAGAGTGTAGGGATGAGGGGTTGGTTGTAGAGTGTAGGGATGAGGGGTTGGTTGTAGAGTGTAGGGATGAGGGGTTGGTAGTAGAGTGTAGGGATGAGGGGTTGGCAGTAGAGTGTGGGGATCGGGGGTTGGTAGTAGAGTGTGGGGATGAGGGGTTGGTAGTAGAGTGTGGGAATCAGGGGTTGGTAGTAGAGTGTAGGGATGGGGGGTTGGTTGTAGAGTGTAGGGATGAGGGGTTGGTAGTAGAGTGTAGGGATGAGGGGTTAGTAGTAGAGTGTGGGGATGAGGGGTTGGTAGTAGAGTGTAGGGGTGAGGGGTTGGTAGTAGAGTGTAGGGATGAGGGGTTGGTAGTAGAGTGTAGGGATGAGGGGTTGGTAGTAGAGTGTAGGGATGAGGGGTTGGTAGTAGAGTGTGGGGATGAGGGGTTGGTAGTAGAGTGTGGGGATGAGGGGTTGGTTGTAGAATGTAGGGATGAGGGGTTGGTAGTAGAGTGTAGGGATGAGGGGTTGGTAGTAGAGTGTGGGGATCGGGGGTTGGTAGTAGAGTGTGGGGATGAGGGGTTGGTAGTAGAGTGTGGGGATCGGGGGTTGGTAGTAGAGTGTGGGGATGAGGGGTTGGTAGTAGAGTGTGGGGATCAGGGGTTGGTAGTAGAGTGTAGGGATGGGGGGTTGGTTGTAGAGTGTAGGGATGAGGGGTTGGTAGTAGAGTGTAGGGATGAGGGGTTAGTAGTAGAGTGTGGGGATGAGGGGTTGGTTGTAGAGTGTAGGGATGAGGGGTTGGTAGTAGAGTGTAGGGATGAGGGGTTGGTAGTAGAGTGTGGGGATCGGGGGTTGGTAGTAGAGTGTGGGGATGAGGGGTTGGTAGTAGAGTGTAGGGATGAGGGGTTGGTAGTAGAGTGTAGGGATGAGGGGTTGGTTGTAGAGTGTAGGGATGAGGGGTTGGTTGTAGAGTGTAGGGATGAGGGGTTGGTAGTAGAGTGTAGGGATGAGGGGTTGGCAGTAGAGTGTGGGGATCGGGGGTTGGTAGTAGAGTGTGGGGATGAGGGGTTGGTAGTAGAGTGTGGGAATCAGGGGTTGGTAGTAGAGTGTAGGGATGAGGGGTTGGTAGTAGAGTGTAGGGATGGGGGGTTGGTTGTAGAGTGTAGGGATGAGGGGTTGGTAGTAGAGTGTAGGGATGAGGGGTTAGTAGTAGAGTGTGGGGATCGGGGGTTGGTAGTAGAGTGTGGGGATGAGGGGTTGGTAGTAGAGTGTGGGGATCGGGGGTTGGTAGTAGAGTGTGGGGATGAGGGGTTGGTAGTAGAGTGTGGGGATCAGGGGTTGGTAGTAGAGTGTAGGGATGGGGGGTTGGTTGTAGAGTGTAGGGATGAGGGGTTGGTAGTAGAGTGTAGGGATGAGGGGTTAGTAGTAGAGTGTGGGGATGAGGGGTTGGTTGTAGAGTGTAGGGATGAGGGGTTGGTAGTAGAGTGTAGGGATGAGGGGTTGGTAGTAGAGTGTGGGGATCGGGGGTTGGTAGTAGAGTGTGGGGATGAGGGGTTGGTAGTAGAGTGTAGGGATGAGGGGTTGGTAGTAGAGTGTAGGGATGAGGGGTTGGTAGTAGAGTGTAGGGATGAGGGGTTGGTTGTAGAGTGTAGGGATGGGGGGTTGGTAGTAGACTGTAGGGATCAGGGGTTGGTAGTAGAGTGTGGGGATGAGGGGTTGGTAGTAGAGTGTAGGGATGAGGGGTTGGTAGTAGAGTGTGGGGATGAGGGGTTGGTAGTAGAGTGTAGGGATGGGGGGTTGGTTGTAGAGTGTAGGGATGGGGGGTTGGTAGTAGACTGTAGGGATCAGGGGTTGGTAGTAGAGTGTAGGGATGAGGGGTTGGTAGTAGAGTGTAGGGATGAGGGGTTGGTAGTAGAGTGTAGGGATGAGTGGTTGGTTGTAGAGTGTAGGGATGAGGGGTTGGTAGTAGAGTGTAGGGATGAGGGGTTGGTAGTAGAGTGTGGGGATGAGGGGTTGGTAGTAGAGTGTAGGGATGGGGGGTTGGTTGTAGAGTGTAGGGATGGGGGGTTGGTAGTAGACTGTAGGGATCAGGGGTTGGTAGTAGAGTGTAGGGATGAGGGGTTGGTAGTAGAGTGTGGGGATGAGGGGTTGGTAGTAGAGTGTAGGGATGAGAGGTTGGTAGTAGAGTGTGGGGATGAGGGGTTGGTAGTAGAGTGTAGGGATGAGGGGTTGGTAGTAGAGTGTGGGGATGAGGGGTTGGTAGTAGAGTGTAGGGATGGGGGGTTGGTTGTAGAGTGTAGGGATGGGGGGTTGGTAGTAGACTGTAGGGATCAGGGGTTGGTAGTAGAGTGTAGGGATGAGGGGTTGGTAGTAGAGTGTAGGGATGAGGGGTTGGTAGTAGAGTGTAGGGATGAGGGGTTGGTAGTAGAGTGTGGGGATGAGGGGTTGGTAGTAGAGTGTGGGGATGAGGGGTTGGTAGTAGAGTGTAGGGATGAGGGGTTGGTAGTAGAGTGTAGGGGTGCGGGGTTGGTAGTAGAGTGTAGGGATCAGGGGTTGGTAGTAGAGTGTAGGGATGAGGGGTTGGTAGTAGAGTGTAGGGATGAGGGGTTGGTAGTAGAGTGTGGGGATGAGGGGTTGGTAGTAGAGTGTAGGGATGAGGGGTTGGTAGTAGAGTGTAGAGATGAGGGATTGGTAGTAGAGTGTAGGGATGAGGGGTTGGTAGTAGAGTGTAGGGATGAGGGGTTGGTAGTAGAGTGTAGGGATGAGGGGTTGGTAGTAGAGTGTAGGGATGAGGGGTTGGTTGTAGAGTGTAGGGATGAGGGGTTGGTAGTAGAGTGTGGGGATCGGGGGTTGGTAGTAGAGTGTGGGGATGAGGGGTCGGTAGTAGAGTGTAGGGATGAGGGGTTGGTAGTAGAGTGTAGGGATGAGGGGTTGGTAGTAGAGTGTAGGGATGAGGGGTTGGTAGTAGAGTGTAGGGATGAGGGGTTGGTAGTAGAGTGTAGGGATCAGAGGTTGGTAGTAGAGTGTAGGGATGAGGGGTTGGTAGTAGAGTGTAGGGATGGGGGGTTGGTAGTAGAGTGTGGGGATCAGGGGTTGGTAGTAGAGTGTAGGGATGAGGGGTTGGTAGTAGAGTGTAGGAATGAGGGGTTGGTAGTAGAGTGTAGGGATGAGGGGTTGGTAGTAGAGTGTAGGGATGAGGGGTTGGTAGTAGAGTGTGGGGATGAGGGGTTGGTAGTAGAGTGTAGGGATGAGGGGTTGGTAGTAGAGTGTAGGGGTGCGGGGTTGGTAGTAGAGTGTAGGGATGGGGGGTTGGTTGTAGAGTGTAGGGATGAGGGGTTGGTAGTAGAGTGTAGGGATGAGGGGTTAGTAGTAGAGTGTGGGGATGAGGGGTTGGTAGTAGAGTGTAGGGGTGAGGGGTTGGTAGTAGAGTGTAGGGATGGGGGGTTGGTAGTAGAGTGTGGGGATGAGGGGTTGGTTGTAGAGTGTAGGGATGAGGGGTTGGTAGTAGAGTGTAGGGATCAGAGGTTGGTAGTAGAGTGTAGGGATGAGGGGTTGGTAGTAGAGTGTGGGGATGAGGGGTTGGTAGTAGAGTGTAGGGATGAGGGGTTGGTAGTAGAGTGTAGAGATGAGGGATTGGTAGTAGAGTGTAGGGATGAGGGGTTGGTAGTAGAGTGTAGGGATGAGGGGTTGGTAGTAGAGTGTAGGGATGAGGGGTTGGTAGTAGAGTGTAGGGATGAGGGGTTGGTTGTAGAGTGTAGGGATGAGGGGTTGGTAGTAGAGTGTGGGGATCGGGGGTTGGTAGTAGAGTGTGGGGATGAGGGGTCGGTAGTAGAGTGTAGGGATGAGGGGTCGGTAGTAGAGTGTAGGGATGAGGGGTCGGTTGTAGAGTGTAGGGATCAGGGGTCGGTAGTAGAGTGCGGAGATGAGAGGTCGGTAGTAGAGTGCAGGGATGAGGGGTCGGTAGTAGAGTGTAGGGATGAGGGGTTGGTAGTAGAGTGTGGGGATGAGGGGTTGGTTGTAGAGTGTAGGGATCGGGGGTTGGTAGTAGAGTGTAGGGATCGGGGGTTGGTAGTAGAGTGTAGGGATGAGGGGTTGGTAGTAGAGTGTGGGGATGAGGGGTTGGTAGTAGAGTGTAGGGGTGAGGGGTTGGTAGTAGAGTGTAGGGATGAGGGGTTGGTAGTAGAGTGTAGGGATGAGGGGTTAGTAGTAGAGTGTAGGGATGAGGGGTTGGTAGTAGAGTGTAGGGATGAGGGGTTGGTAGTAGAGTGTAGGGATGAGGGGTTGGTAGTAGAGTGTGGGGATGAGGGGTTGGTAGTAGAGTGTAGGGATGAGGGGTTGGTAGTAGAGTGTAGGGATGGGGGGTTGGTAGTAGAGTGTAGGGATGAGGGGTTGGTAGTAGAGTGTAGGGATGAGGGGTTGGTAGTAGAGTGTAGGGATGAGGGGTTGGTAGTAGAGTGTAGGGGTGAGGGGTTGGTAGTAGAGTGTAGGGGTGAGGGGTTGGTAGTAGAGTGTAGGGATCAGGGGTTGGTTGTAGAGTGTAGAGATGAGGGGTTGGTAGTAGAGTGTAGGGATGAGGGGTTGGTAGTAGAGTGTAGGGATGAGGGGTTGGTAGTAGAGTGTGGGGATGAGGGGTTGGTTGTAGAGTGTAGGGATGAGGGGTTGGTAGTAGAGTGTAGGGATGAGGGGTTGGTAGTAGAGTGTAGGGATGAGGGGTTGGTAGTAGAGTGTAGGGATGAGGGGTTGGTAGTAGAGTGTAGGGATGAGGGGTTGGTAGTAGAGTGTGGGGATGAGGGGTTGGTTGTAGAGTGTAGGGATGAGGGGTTGGTAGTAGAGTGTAGGGATGAGGGGTTGGTAGTAGAGTGTAGGGATCAGGGGTTGGTAGTAGAGTGTAGGGATGAGGGGTTGGTAGTAGAGTGTAGGGATGAGGGGTTGGTAGTAGAGTGTGGGGATCGGGGGTTGGTAGTAGAGTGTGGGGATGAGGGGTTGGTAGTAGAGTGTGGGGATGAGGGGTTGGTAGTAGAGTGTGGGGATCAGAGGTTGGTAGTAGAGTGTAGGGATGGGGGGTTGGTTGTAGAGTGTAGGGATGAGGGGTTGGTAGTAGAGTGTAGGGATGAGGGGTTGGTAGTAGAGTGTAGGGATGAGGGGTTGGTAGTAGAGTGTGGGGATCGGGGGTTGGTAGTAGAGTGTGGGGATGAGGGGTTGGTTGTAGAGTGTAGGGATGAGGGGTTGGTAGTAGAGTGTAGGGATGAGGGGTTGGTAGTAGAGTGTAGGGATGAGGGGTTGGTAGTAGAGTGTAGGGATCGGGGGTTGGTAGTAGAGTGTAGGGATGAGGGGTTGGTAGTAGAGTGTAGGGATGAGGGGTTGGTAGTAGAGTGTAGGGATGAGGGGTTGGTAGTAGAGTGTGGGGATCGGGGGTTGGTAGTAGAGTGTGGGGATGAGGGGTTGGTAGTAGAGTGTGGGGATCAGGGGTTGGTAGTAGAGTGTAGGGATGGGGGGTTGGTTGTAGAGTGTAGGGATGAGGGGTTGGTAGTAGAGTGTAGGGATGAGGGGTTGGTAGTAGAGTGTGGGGATCGGGGGTTGGTAGTAGAGTGTGGGGATGAGGGGTTGGTAGTAGAGTGTGGGGATCAGGGGTTGGTAGTAGAGTGTAGGGATGGGGGGTTGGTTGTAGAGTGTAGGGATGAGGGGTTGGTAGTAGAGTGTAGGGATGAGGGGTTAGTAGTAGAGTGTGGGGATGAGGGGTTGGTTGTAGAGTGTAGGGATGAGGGGTTGGTAGTAGAGTGTAGGGATGAGGGGTTGGTAGTAGAGTGTGGGGATCGGGGGTTGGTAGTAGAGTGTGGGGATGAGGGGTTGGTAGTAGAGTGTGGGGATCGGGGGTTGGTAGTAGAGTGTGGGGATGAGGGGTTGGTAGTAGAGTGTGGGGATCAGGGGTTGGTAGTAGAGTGTAGGGATGGGGGGTTGGTTGTAGAGTGTAGGGATGAGGGGTTGGTAGTAGAGTGTAGGGATGAGGGGTTAGTAGTAGAGTGTGGGGATGAGGGGTTGGTTGTAGAGTGTAGGGATGAGGGGTTGGTAGTAGAGTGTAGGGATGAGGGGTTGGTAGTAGAGTGTGGGGATCGGGGGTTGGTAGTAGAGTGTGGGGATGAGGGGTTGGTAGTAGAGTGTAGGGATGAGGGGTTGGTAGTAGAGTGTAGGGATGAGGGGTTGGTTGTAGAGTGTAGGGATGAGGGGTTGGTTGTAGAGTGTAGGGATGAGGGGTTGGTAGTAGAGTGTAGGGATGAGGGGTTGGCAGTAGAGTGTGGGGATCGGGGGTTGGTAGTAGAGTGTGGGAATCAGGGGTTGGTAGTAGAGTGTAGGGATGGGGGGTTGGTTGTAGAGTGTAGGGATGAGGGGTTGGTAGTAGAGTGTAGGGATGAGGGGTTAGTAGTAGAGTGTGGGGATGAGGGGTTGGTAGTAGAGTGTAGGGGTGAGGGGTTGGTAGTAGAGTGTAGGGATGAGGGGTTGGTAGTAGAGTGTAGGGATGAGGGGTTGGTAGTAGAGTGTGGGGATGAGGGGTTGGTAGTAGAGTGTGGGGATGAGGGGTTGGTAGTAGAGTGTGGGGATCAGAGGTTGGTAGTAGAGTGTAGGGATGGGGGGTTGGTTGTAGAGTGTAGGGATGAGGGGTTGGTAGTAGAGTGTAGGGATGAGGGGTTGGTAGTAGAGTGTAGGGATGAGGGGTTGGTAGTAGAGTGTAGGGATGAGTGGTTGGTTGTAGAGTGTAGGGATGAGGGGTTGGTTGTAGAGTGTAGGGATGAGGGGTTGGTAGTAGAGTGTAGGGATGAGGGGTTGGTAGTAGAGTGTGGGGATCGGGGGTTGGTAGTAGAGTGTGGGGATGAGGGGTTGGTAGTAGAGTGTGGGGATCAGGGGTTGGTAGTAGAGTGTAGGGATGGGGGGTTGGTTGTAGAGTGTAGGGATGAGGGGTTGGTAGTAGAGTGTAGGGATGAGGGGTTAGTAGTAGAGTGTGGGGATGAGGGGTTGGTAGTAGAGTGTAGGGGTGAGGGGTTGGTAGTAGAGTGTAGGGATGAGGGGTTGGTAGTAGAGTGTAGGGATGAGGGGTTGGTAGTAGAGTGTAGGGATGAGGTGTTGGTTGTAGAGTGTAGGGATCAGGGGTTGGTAGTAGAGTGTGGGGATGAGGGGTTGGTAGTAGAGTGTGGGGATGAGGGGTTGGTAGTAGAGTGTGGGGATCAGAGGTTGGTAGTAGAGTGTAGGGATGGGGGGTTGGTTGTAGAGTGTAGGGATGAGGGGTTGGTAGTAGAGTGTAGGGATGAGGGGTTGGTTGTAGAGTGTAGGGATCAGGGGTTGGTAGTAGAGTTTGGGGAGGAGGGGTTGGTAGTAGAGTGTGGGGATGAGGGGTTGGTAGTAGAGTGTGGGGATCAGAGGTTGGTAGTAGAGTGTAGGGATGGGGGGTTGGTTGTAGAGTGTAGGGATGAGGGGTTGGTAGTAGAGTGTAGGGATCGGGGGTTGGTAGTAGAGTGTAGGGATGAGGGGTTGGTAGTAGAGTGGGGGGATGAGGGGTTGGTAGTAGAGTGTGGGGATCAGGGGTTGGTAGTAGAGTGTAGGGATGGGGGGTTGGTTGTAGAGTGTAGTGATGAGGGGTTGGTAGTAGAGTGTAGGGATCGGGGGTTGGTAGTAGAGTGTAGGGATGAGGGGTTGGTAGTAGAGTGTAGGGATGAGGGGTTGGTAGTAGAGTGTAGGGATGAGGGGTTGGTAGTAGAGTGTAGGGATCGGGGGTTGGTTGTAGAGTGTAGGGATGAGGGGTTGGTTGTAGGGTGTAGGGATGGGGGGTTGGTAGTAGAGTGTAGGGATGAGGGGTTGGTACTAGAGTGTAGGGATCGGGGTTGGTAGTAGAGTGTAGGGATGAGGGGTTGGTAGTAGAGTGTAGGGATGAGGGGTTGGTAGTAGAGTGTGGGGATGAGGGGTTGGTAGTAGAGTGTGGGGATGAGGGGTTGGTAGTAGAGTGTAGGGATGAGGGGTTGGTTGTAGAGTGTAGGGATGAGGGGTTGGTAGTAGAGTGTGGGGATGAGGGGTTGGTTGTAGAGTGTAGGGATCGGGGGTTGGTAGTAGAGTGTAGGGATGAGGGGTTGGTAGTAGAGTGTAGGGATGAGGGGTTGGTAGTAGAGTGTAGGGATCAGGGGTTGGTTGTAGAGTGTAGAGATGAGGGGTTGGTAGTAGAGTGTAGGGATGAGGGGTTGGTAGTAGAGTGTAGGGATGAGGGGTTGGTAGTAGAGTGTGGGGATGAGGGGTTGGTAGTAGAGTGTAGGGATGAGGGGTTGGTAGTAGAGTGTAGGGATGAGGGGTTGGTAGTAGAGTGTAGGGATGAGGGGTTGGTAGTAGAGTGTAGGGATGAGGGGTTGGTAGTAGAGTGTAGGGATGAGGGGTTGGTAGTAGAGTGTAGGGATCGGGGGTTGGTTGTAGAGTGTAGGGATGAGGGGTTGGTTGTAGGGTGTAGGGATGGGGGGTTGGTAGTAGAGTGTGGGGATCGGGGGTTGGTAGTAGAGTGTGGGGATGAGGGGTCGGTAGTAGAGTGTAGGGATGAGGGGTCGGTAGTAGAGTGTAGGGATGAGGGGTCGGTAGTAGAGTGTAGGGATCAGGGGTCGGTAGTAGAGTGCGGAGATGAGGGGTCGGTAGTAGAGTGCAGGGATGAGGGGTCGGTAGTAGAGTGTAGGGATGAGGGGTTGGTAGTAGAGTGTGGGGATGAGGGGTTGGTTGTAGAGTGTAGGGATCGGGGGTTGGTAGTAGAGTGTAGGGATCGGGGGTTGGTAGTAGAGTGTAGGGATGAGGGGTTGGTTGTAGAGTGTAGGGATGAGGGGTTGGTAGTAGAGTGTGGGGATGAGGGGTTGGTTGTAGAGTGTAGGGATGAGGGGTTGGTAGTAGAGTGTAGGGATGAGGGGTTGGTAGTAGAGTGTGGGGATGAGGGGTTGGTAGTAGAGTGTAGGGATGAGGGGTTGGTAGTAGAGTGTAGGGATGAGGGGTTGGTAGTAGAGTGTAGGGATGAGGGGTTGGTAGTAGAGTGTAGGGATGAGGGGTTGGTAGTAGAGTGTAGGGATGAGGGGTTGGTTGTAGAGTGTAGGGATGAGGGGTTGGTAGTAGAGTGTGGGGATGAGGGGTTGGTTGTAGAGTGTAGGGATCGGGGGTTGGTAGTAGAGTGTAGGGATGAGGGGTTGGTAGTAGAGTGTAGGGATGAGGGGTTGGTAGTAGAGTGTAGGGATGGGGGGTTGGTAGTAGAGTGTGGGGATGAGGGGTTGGTTGTAGAGTGTAGGGATCGGGGGTTGGTAGTAGAGTGTAGGGATGAGGGGTTGGTAGTAGAGTGTAGGGATGAGGGGTTGGTAGTAGAGTGTAGGGATCAGGGGTTGGTAGTAGAGTGTAGGGATGGGGGGTTGGTTGTAGAGTGTAGGGATGAGGGGTTGGTAGTAGAGTGTAGGGATGAGGGGTTAGTAGTAGAGTGTGGGGATGAGGGGTTGGTTGTAGAGTGTAGGGATGAGGGGTTGGTAGTAGAGTGTAGGGATGAGGGGTTGGTAGTAGAGTGTGGGGATCGGGGGTTGGTAGTAGAGTGTGGGGATGAGGGGTTGGTAGTAGAGTGTAGGGATGAGGGGTTGGTAGTAGAGTGTAGGGATGAGGGGTTGGTTGTAGAGTGTAGGGATGAGGGGTTGGTTGTAGAGTGTAGGGATGAGGGGTTGGTAGTAGAGTGTAGGGATGAGGGGTTGGTAGTAGAGTGTAGGGATCAGGGGTTGGTTGTAGAGTGTAGAGATGAGGGGTTGGTAGTAGAGTGTAGGGATGAGGGGTTGGTAGTAGAGTGTAGGGATCAGGGGTTGGTAGTAGAGTGTAGGGATGGGGGGTTGGTTGTAGAGTGTAGGGATGAGGGGTTGGTAGTAGAGTGTAGGGATGAGGGGTTAGTAGTAGAGTGTGGGGATGAGGGGTTGGTTGTAGAGTGTAGGGATGAGGGGTTGGTAGTAGAGTGTAGGGATGAGGGGTTGGTAGTAGAGTGTGGGGATCGGGGGTTGGTAGTAGAGTGTGGGGATGAGGGGTTGGTAGTAGAGTGTAGGGATGAGGGGTTGGTAGTAGAGTGTAGGGATGAGGGGTTGGTTGTAGAGTGTAGGGATGAGGGGTTGGTTGTAGAGTGTAGGGATGAGGGGTTGGTAGTAGAGTGTAGGGATGAGGGGTTGGTAGTAGAGTGTAGGGATCAGGGGTTGGTTGTAGAGTGTAGAGATGAGGGGTTGGTAGTAGAGTGTAGGGATGAGGGGTTGGTAGTAGAGTGTAGGGATCAGGGGTTGCTTGTAGAGTGTAGAGATGAGGGGTTGGTAGTAGAGTGTAGGGATGAGGGGTTGGTAGTAGAGTGTAGGGATCAGGGGTTGGTTGTAGAGTGTAGAGATGAGGGGTTGGTAGTAGAGTGTAGGGATGAGGGGTTGGTAGTAGAGTGTAGGGATGAGGGGTTGGTAGTAGAGTGTGGGGATGAGGGGTTGGTGGTAGAGTGTGGGGATCAGGGGTTGGTAGTAGAGTGTAGGGATGAGGGGTTGGTAGTAGAGTGTAGGGATGAGGGGTTGGTAGTAGAGTGTAGGGGTGAGGGGTTGGTAGTAGAGTATAGGGATCAGGGGTTGGTAGTAGAGTGTAGGGATGAGGGGTTGGTAGTAGAGTGTAGGGATGAGGGGTTGGTTGTAGGGTGTAGGGATGAGGGGTTGGTAGTAGAGTGTAGGGATGGGGGGTTGGTTGTAGAGTGTAGGGATGAGGGGTTGGTAGTAGAGTGTAGGGATGAGGGGTTGGTAGTAGAGTGTAGGGATCGGGGGTTGGTAGTAGAGTGTAGGGATGAGGGGTTGGTAGTAGAGTGTAGGGATGAGGGGTTGGTAGTAGAGTGTAGGGATGAGGGGTTGGTAGTAGAGTGTAGGGATGAGGGGTTGGTAGTAGAGTGTGGGGATGAGGGGTTGGTAGTAGAGTGTGGGGATCAGGGGTTGGTAGTAGAGTGTAGGGATGGGGGGTTGGTTGTAGAGTGTAGGGATGAGGGGTTGGTAGTAGAGTGTAGGGATCGGGGGTTGGTAGTAGAGTGTAGGGATGAGGGGTTGGTTGTAGGGTGTAGGGATGGGGGGTTGGTAGTAGAGTGTAGGGATGAGGGGTTGGTAGTAGAGTGTAGGGATGAGGGGTTGGTAGTAGAGTGTGGGGATCGGGGGTTGGTAGTAGAGTGTGGGGATGAGGGGTTGGTAGTAGAGTGTGGGGATCAGGGGTTGGTAGTAGAGTGTAGGGATGGGGGGTTGGTTGTAGAGTGTAGGGATGAGGGGTTGGTAGTAGAGTGTAGGGATGAGGGGTTGGTAGTAGAGTGTAGGGATGAGGGGTTGGTAGTAGAGTGTAGGGATCAGGGGTTGGTTGTAGAGTGTAGAGATGAGGGGTTGGTAGTAGAGTGTAGGGATGAGGGGTTGGTAGTAGAGTGTAGGGATGAGGGGTTGGTAGTAGAGTGTAGGGATGAGGGGTTGGTAGTAGAGTGTAGGGATGAGGGGTTGGTAGTAGAGTGTAGGGATGAGGGGTTGGTAGTAGAGTGTAGGGATGAGGGGTTGGTAGTAGAGTGTAGGGGTGAGGGGTTGGTAGTAGAGTGTGGGGATGGGGGGTTGGTAGTAGAGTGTAGGGATGGGGGGTTGGTTGTAGAGTGTAGGGATGAGGGGTTGGTAGTAGAGTGTAGGGATGAGGGGTTGGTAGTAGAGTGTAGGGATCGGGGGTTGGTAGTAGAGTGTAGGGATGAGGGGTTGGTAGTAGAGTGTAGGGATGAGGGGTTGGTAGTAGAGTGTAGGGATGAGGGGTTGGTAGTAGAGTGTAGGGATGAGGGGTTGGTAGTAGAGTGTGGGGATGAGGGGTTGGTAGTAGAGTGTGGGGATCAGGGGTTGGTAGTAGAGTGTAGGGATGGGGGGTTGGTTGTAGAGTGTAGGGATGAGGGGTTGGTAGTAGAGTGTAGGGATGAGGGGTTGGTTGTAGGGTGTAGGGATGGGGGGTTGGTAGTAGAGTGTAGGGATGAGGGGTTGGTAGTAGAGTGTAGGGATGAGGGGTTGGTAGTAGAGTGTGGGGATCGGGGGTTGGTAGTAGAGTGTGGGGATGAGGGGTTGGTAGTAGAGTGTGGGGATCAGGGGTTGGTAGTAGAGTGTAGGGATGGGGGGTTGGTTGTAGAGTGTAGGGATGAGGGGTTGGTAGTAGAGTGTAGGGATGAGGGGTTGGTAGTAGAGTGTAGGGATGAGGGGTTGGTAGTAGAGTGTGGGGATCGGGGGTTGGTAGTAGAGTGTGGGGATGAGGGGTTGGTAGTAGAGTGTGGGGATCAGGGGTTGGTAGTAGAGTGTAGGGATGGGGGGTTGGTTGTAGAGTGTAGGGATGAGGGGTTGGTAGTAGAGTGTAGGGATGAGGGGTTGGTAGTAGAGTGTGGGGATGAGGGGTTGGTAGTAGAGTGTGGGGATCAGGGGTTGGTAGTAGAGTGTAGGGATGGGGGGTTGGTTGTAGAGTGTAGGGATGAGGGGTTGGTAGTAGAGTGTAGGGATCGGGGGTTGGTAGTAGAGTGTAGGGATGAGGGGTTGGTTGTAGGGTGTAGGGATGGGGGGTTGGTAGTAGAGTGTAGGGATGAGGGGTTGGTAGTAGAGTGTAGGGATGAGGGGTTGGTTGTAGGGTGTAGGGATGGGGGGTTGGTAGTAGAGTGTAGGGATGAGGGGTTGGTAGTAGAGTGTAGGGATGAGGGGTTGGTAGTAGAGTGTGGGGATCGGGGGTTGGTAGTAGAGTGTGGGGATGAGGGGTTGGTAGTAGAGTGTGGGGATCAGGGGTTGGTAGTAGAGTGTAGGGATGGGGGGTTGGTTGTAGAGTGTAGGGATGAGGGGTTGGTAGTAGAGTGTAGGGATGAGGGGTTAGTAGTAGAGTGTGGGGATGAGGGGTTGGTAGTAGAGTGTAGGGGTGAGGGTTGGTAGTAGAGTGTAGGGATGAGGGGTTGGTAGTAGAGTGTAGGGATGAGGGGTTGGTAGTAGAGTGTAGGGATGAGGGGTTGGTAGTAGAGTGTAGGGATGAGGGGTTGGTTGTAGAGTGTAGGGATCAGAGGTTGGTAGTAGAGTGTAGGGATGGGGGGTTGGTTGTAGAGTGTAGGGATGAGGGGTTGGTAGTAGAGTGTAGGATCGGGGGGTTGGTAGTAGAGTGTAGGGATGAGGGGTTGGTAGTAGAGTGGGGGGATGAGGGGTTGGTAGTAGAGTGTGGGGATCAGGGGTTGGTAGTAGAGTGTAGGGATGGGGGTTGGTTGTAGAGTGTAGGGATCAGGGGTTGGTAGTAGAGTGTGGGGAGGAGGGGTTGGTAGTAGAGTGTGGGGATGAGGGGTTGGTAGTAGAGTGTGGGGATCAGAGGTTGGTAGTAGAGTGTAGGGATGGGGGGTTGGTTGTAGAGTGTAGGGATGAGGGGTTGGTAGTAGAGTGTAGGGATCGGGGGTTGGTAGTAGAGTGTAGGGATGAGGGGTTGGTAGTAGAGTGGGGGGATGAGGGGTTGGTAGTAGAGTGTGGGGATCAGGGGTTGGTAGTAGAGTGTAGGGATGGGGGGTTGGTTGTAGAGTGTAGTGATGAGGGGTTGGTAGTAGAGTGTAAGGGATCGGGGGTTGGTAGTAGAGTGTAGGGATGAGGGGTTGGTAGTAGAGTGTAGGGATGAGGGGTTGGTAGTAGAGTGTAGGGATGAGGGGTTGGTAGTAGAGTGTAGGGATCGGGGGTTGGTTGTAGAGTGTAGGGATGAGGGGTTGGTTGTAGGGTGTAGGGATGAGGGGTTGGTAGTAGAGTGTGGGGATGAGGGGTTGGTAGTAGAGTGTGGGGATCAGGGGGTTGGTAGTAGAGTGTAGGGATGGGGGGTTGGTTGTAGAGTGTAGTGATGAGGGGTTGGTAGTAGAGTGTAGGGATCGGGGGTTGGTAGTAGAGTGTAGGGATGAGGGGTTGGTAGTAGAGTGTAGGGATGAGGGGTTGGTAGTAGAGTGTAGGGATGAGGGTTGGTAGTAGAGTGTAGGGATCGGGGGTTGGTTGTAGAGTGTAGGGATGAGGGGTTGGTTGTAGGGTGTAGGGATGGGGGGTTGGTAGTAGAGTGTAGGGATGAGGGGTTGGTACTAGAGTGTAGGGATCGGGGTTGGTAGTAGAGTGTAGGGATGAGGGGTTGGTAGTAGAGTGTAGGGATGAGGGGTTGGTAGTAGAGTGTAGGGATGGGGGGTTGGTTGTAGAGTGTAGGGATGAGGGGTTGGTAGTAGAGTGTAGGGATGAGGGTTTGGTAGTAGAGTGTAGGGATCGGGGGTTGGTAGTAGAGTGTAGGGATGAGGGGTTGGTAGTAGAGTGTAGGGATGAGGGGTTGGTAGTAGAGTGTAGGGATGAGGGGTTGGTAGTAGAGTGTAGGGATGAGGGGTTGGTAGTAGAGTGTGGGGATGAGGGGTTGGTAGTAGAGTGTGGGGATCAGGGGTTGGTAGTAGAGTGTAGGGATGGGGGGTTGGTTGTAGAGTGTAGGGATGAGGGGTTGGTAGTAGAGTGTAGGGATGAGGGGTTGGTTGTAGGGTGTAGGGATGGGGGGTTGGTAGTAGAGTGTAGGGATGAGGGGTTGGTAGTAGAGTGTAGGGATGAGGGGTTGGTAGTAGAGTGTGGGGATCGGGGGTTGGTAGTAGAGTGTGGGGATGAGGGGTTGGTAGTAGAGTGTGGGGATCAGGGGTTGGTAGTAGAGTGTAGGGATGGGGGGTTGGTTGTAGAGTGTAGGGATGAGGGGTTGGTAGTAGAGTGTAGGGATGAGGGGTTGGTAGTAGAGTGTAGGGATGAGGGGTTGGTAGTAGAGTGTGGGGATCGGGGGTTGGTAGTAGAGTGTGGGGATGAGGGGTTGGTAGTAGAGTGTGGGGATCAGGGGTTGGTAGTAGAGTGTAGGGATGGGGGGTTGGTTGTAGAGTGTAGGGATGAGGGGTTGGTAGTAGAGTGTAGGGATGAGGGGTTGGTAGTAGAGTGTGGGGATGAGGGGTTGGTAGTAGAGTGTGGGGATCAGGGGTTGGTAGTAGAGTGTAGGGATGGGGGGTTGGTTGTAGAGTGTAGGGATGAGGGGTTGGTAGTAGAGTGTAGGGATCGGGGGTTGGTAGTAGAGTGTAGGGATGAGGGGTTGGTTGTAGGGTGTAGGGATGGGGGGTTGGTAGTAGAGTGTAGGGATGAGGGGTTGGTAGTAGAGTGTAGGGATGAGGGGTTGGTTGTAGGGTGTAGGGATGGGGGGTTGGTAGTAGAGTGTAGGGATGAGGGGTTGGTAGTAGAGTGTAGGGATGAGGGGTTGGTAGTAGAGTGTGGGGATCGGGGGTTGGTAGTAGAGTGTGGGGATGAGGGGTTGGTAGTAGAGTGTGGGGATCAGGGGTTGGTAGTAGAGTGTAGGGATGGGGGGTTGGTTGTAGAGTGTAGGGATGAGGGGTTGGTAGTAGAGTGTAGGGATGAGGGGTTAGTAGTAGAGTGTGGGGATGAGGGGTTGGTAGTAGAGTGTAGGGGTGAGGGGTTGGTAGTAGAGTGTAGGGATGAGGGGTTGGTAGTAGAGTGTAGGGATGAGGGGTTGGTAGTAGAGTGTAGGGATGAGGGGTTGGTAGTAGAGTGTAGGGATGAGGGGTTGGTTGTAGAGTGTAGGGATCAGAGGTTGGTAGTAGAGTGTAGGGATGGGGGGTTGGTTGTAGAGTGTAGGGATGAGGGGTTGGTAGTAGAGTGTAGGGATCGGGGGTTGGTAGTAGAGTGTAGGGATGAGGGGTTGGTAGTAGAGTGGGGGGATGAGGGGTTGGTAGTAGAGTGTGGGGATCAGGGGTTGGTAGTAGAGTGTAGGGATGGGGGGTTGGTTGTAGAGTGTAGGGATCAGGGGTTGGTAGTAGAGTGTGGGGAGGAGGGGTTGGTAGTAGAGTGTGGGGATGAGGGGTTGGTAGTAGAGTGTGGGGATCAGAGGTTGGTAGTAGAGTGTAGGGATGGGGGGTTGGTTGTAGAGTGTAGGGATGAGGGGTTGGTAGTAGAGTGTAGGGATCGGGGGTTGGTAGTAGAGTGTAGGGATGAGGGGTTGGTAGTAGAGTGGGGGGATGAGGGGTTGGTAGTAGAGTGTGGGGATCAGGGGTTGGTAGTAGAGTGTAGGGATGGGGGGTTGGTTGTAGAGTGTAGTGATGAGGGGTTGGTAGTAGAGTGTAGGGATCGGGGGTTGGTAGTAGAGTGTAGGGATGAGGGGTTGGTAGTAGAGTGTAGGGATGAGGGGTTGGTAGTAGAGTGTAGGGATGAGGGGTTGGTAGTAGAGTGTAGGGATCGGGGGTTGGTTGTAGAGTGTAGGGATGAGGGGTTGGTTGTAGGGTGTAGGGATGAGGGGTTGGTAGTAGAGTGTGGGGATGAGGGGTTGGTAGTAGAGTGTGGGGATCAGGGGTTGGTAGTAGAGTGTAGGGATGGGGGGTTGGTTGTAGAGTGTAGTGATGAGGGGTTGGTAGTAGAGTGTAGGGATCGGGGGTTGGTAGTAGAGTGTAGGGATGAGGGGTTGGTAGTAGAGTGTAGGGATGAGGGGTTGGTAGTAGAGTGTAGGGATGAGGGGTTGGTAGTAGAGTGTAGGGATCGGGGGTTGGTTGTAGAGTGTAGGGATGAGGGGTTGGTTGTAGGGTGTAGGGATGGGGGGTTGGTAGTAGAGTGTAGGGATGAGGGGTTGGTACTAGAGTGTAGGGATCGGGGTTGGTAGTAGAGTGTAGGGATGAGGGGTTGGTAGTAGAGTGTAGGGATGAGGGGTTGGTAGTAGAGTGTAGGGATCGGGGGTTGGTTGTAGAGTGTAGGGATGAGGGGTTGGTAGTAGAGTGTAGGGATGAGGGGTTTGTAGTATAGTGTAGGGATCGGGGGTTGGTTGTAGAGTGTAGGGATGAGGGGTTGGTTGTAGGGTGTAGGGATGGGGGGTTGGTAGTAGAGTGTGGGGATGAGGGGTTGGTAGTAGAGTGTGGGGATGAGGGGTTGGTAGTAGAGTGTAGGGATGAGGGGTTGGTAGTAGAGTGTAGGGATGAGGGGTTGGTAGTAGAGTGTAGGGATGAGGGGTTGGTAGTAGAGTGTAGGGATGAGGGGTTGGTAGTAGAGTGTGGGGATGAGGGGTTGGTAGTAGAGTGTAGGGATCGGGGGTTGGTAGTAGAGTGTAGGGATGAGGGGTTGGTAGTAGAGTGTAGGGATGAGGGGTTGGTAGTAGAGTGTGGGGATGAGGGGCTGGTAGTAGAGTGTAGGGATGAGGGGTTGGTAGTAGAGTGTGGGGATGAGGGGTTGGTAGTAGAGTGTGGGGATCAGAGGTTGGTAGTAGAGTGTAGGGATGGGGGGTTGGTTGTAGAGTGTAGGGATGAGGGGTTGGTAGTAGAGTGTAGGGATCGGGGGTTGGTAGTAGAGTGTAGGGATGAGGGGTTGGTAGTAGAGTGGGGGGATGAGGGGTTGGTAGTAGAGTGTGGGGATCAGGGGTTGGTAGTAGAGTGTAGGGATGGGGGGTTGGTTGTAGAGTGTAGTGATGAGGGGTTGGTAGTAGAGTGTAGGGATCGGGGGTTGGTAGTAGAGTGTAGGGATGAGGGGTTGGTAGTAGAGTGGGGGGATGAGGGGTTGGTAGTAGAGTGTGGGGATCAGGGGTTGGTAGTAGAGTGTAGGGATGGGGGGTTGGTTGTAGAGTGTAGTGATGAGGGGTTGGTAGTAGAGTGTAGGGATCGGGGGTTGGTAGTAGAGTGTAGGGATGAGGGGTTGGTAGTAGAGTGTAGGGATGAGGGGTTGGTAGTAGAGTGTAGGGATGAGGGGTTGGTAGTAGAGTGTAGGGATCGGGGGTTGGTTGTAGAGTGTAGGGATGAGGGGTTGGTTGTAGGGTGTAGGGATGGGGGGTTGGTAGTAGAGTGTAGGGATGAGGGGTTGGTACTAGAGTGTAGGGATCGGGGTTGGTAGTAGAGTGTAGGGATGAGGGGTTGGTAGTAGAGTGTAGGGATGAGGGGTTGGTAGTAGAGTGTAGGGATCGGGGGTTGGTTGTAGAGTGTAGGGATGAGGGGTTGGTAGTAGAGTGTAGGGATGAGGGGTTTGTAGTATAGTGTAGGGATCGGGGGTTGGTTGTAGAGTGTAGGGATGAGGGGTTGGTTGTAGGGTGTAGGGATGGGGGGTTGGTAGTAGAGTGTGGGGATGAGGGGTTGGTAGTAGAGTGTGGGGATGAGGGGTTGGTAGTAGAGTGTAGGGATGAGGGGTTGGTAGTAGAGTGTAGGGATGAGGGGTTGGTAGTAGAGTGTAGGGATGAGGGGTTGGTAGTAGAGTGTAGGGATGAGGGGTTGGTAGTAGAGTGTAGGGATGAGGGGTTGGTAGTAGAGTGTGGGGATGAGGGGTTGGTAGTAGAGTGTAGGGATGAGGGGTTGGTAGTAGAGTGTAGGGGTGAGGGGTTGGTAGTAGAGTATAGGGATCAGGGGTTGGTAGTAGAGTGTAGGGATGAGGGGTTGGTAGTAGAGTGTAGGGATCGGGGGTTGGTAGTAGAGTGTAGGGATGAGGGGTTGGTAGTAGAGTGTAGGGATGAGGGGTTGGTAGTAGAGTGTAGGGATGAGGGGTTGGTAGTAGAGTGTAGGGATGAGGGGTTGGTAGTAGAGTGTAGGGATGAGGGGTTGGTAGTAGAGTGTGGGGATGAGGGGTTGGTAGTAGAGTGTAGGGATGAGGGGTTGGTAGTAGAGTGTAGGGGTGAGGGGTTGGTAGTAGAGTGTAGGGATGAGGGGTTGGTAGTAGAGTGTAGGGATGAGGGGTTGGTAGTAGAGTGTAGGGATGAGGGGTTGGTAGTAGAGTGTAGGGATGAGGGGTTGGTAGTAGAGTGTAGGGATGAGGGGTTGGTAGTAGAGTGTAGGGATGAGGGGTTGGTAGTAGAGTGTGGGGATGAGGGGTTGGTAGTAGAGTGTAGGGATGAGGGGTTGGTAGTAGAGTGTAGGGGTGAGGGGTTGGTAGTAGAGTGTAGGGATGAGGGGTTGGTAGTAGAGTGTAGGGATGAGGGGTTGGTAGTAGAGTGTAGGGATGAGGGGTTGGTAGTAGAGTGTGGGGATGAGGGGTTGGTAGTAGAGTGTGGGGATGAGGGGTTGGTTGTAGAGTGTTAGGGATCGGGGGTTGGTAGTAGAGTGTAGGGATGAGGGGTTGGTAGTAGAGTGTAGGGATGAGGGGTTGGTAGTAGAGTGTAGGGATGAGGGGTTGGTAGTAGAGTGTGGGGATGAGGGGTTGGTAGTAGAGTGTAGGGATGAGGGGTTGGTAGTAGAGTGTAGGGATGAGGGGTTGGTAGTAGAGTGTAGGGATGAGGGGTTGGTAGTAGAGTGTAGGGATGAGGGGTTGGTTGTAGAGTGTAGGGATGAGGGGTTGGTAGTAGAGTGTGGGGATGAGGGGTTGGTTGTAGAGTGTAGGGATGAGGGGTTGGTAGTAGAGTGTAGGGATGAGGGGTTGGTAGTAGAGTGTGGGGATGAGGGGTTGGTAGTAGAGTGTAGGGATGAGGGGTTGGTAGTAGAGTGTAGGGATGAGGGGTTGGTAGTAGAGTGTAGGGATGAGGGGTTGGTAGTAGAGTGTGGGGATGAGGGGTTGGTTGTAGAGTGTAGGGATGAGGGGTTGGTAGTAGAGTGTAGGGATGAGGGGTTGGTAGTAGAGTGTAGGGATGAGGGGTTGGTAGTAGAGTGTAGGGATGAGGGGTTGGTTGTAGAGTGTAGGGATGAGGGGTTGGTAGTAGAGTGTGGGGATGAGGGGTTGGTAGTAGAGTGTAGGGATGAGGGGTTGGTAGTAGAGTGTGGGATGAGGGGTTGGTAGTAGAGTGTAGGGATGAGGGGTTGGTAGTAGAGTGTAGGGATGAGGGGTTGGTAGTAGAGTGTGGGGATGAGGGGTTGGTAGTAGAGTGTAGGGATGAGGGGTTGGTAGTAGAGTGTAGGGATGAGGGGTTGGTAGTAGAGTGTAGGGATGAGGGGTTGGTAGTAGAGTGTGGGGATGAGGGGTTGGTAGTAGAGTGTAGGGATGAGGGGTTGGTAGTAGAGTGTAGGGATGAGGGGTTGGTAGTAGAGTGTAGGGGTGAGGGGTTGGTAGTAGAGTATAGGGATCAGGGGTTGGTAGTAGAGTGTAGGGATGAGGGGTTGGTAGTAGAGTGTAGGGATCGGGGGTTGGTAGTAGAGTGTAGGGATGAGGGGTTGGTAGTAGAGTGTAGGGATGAGGGGTTGGTAGTAGAGTGTAGGGATGAGGGGTTGGTAGTAGAGTGTAGGGATGAGGGGTTGGTAGTAGAGTGTAGGGGTGAGGGGTTGGTAGTAGAGTGTGGGGATGGGGGGTTGGTAGTAGAGTGTAGGGATGGGGGGTTGGTTGTAGAGTGTAGGGATGAGGGGTTGGTAGTAGAGTGTAGGGATGAGGGGTTGGTAGTAGAGTGTAGGGATCGGGGGTTGGTAGTAGAGTGTAGGGATGAGGGGTTGGTAGTAGAGTGTAGGGATGAGGGGTTGGTAGTAGAGTGTAGGGATGAGGGGTTGGTAGTAGAGTGTAGGGATGAGGGGTTGGTAGTAGAGTGTAGGGATGAGGGGTTGGTAGTAGAGTGTGGGGATGAGGGGTTGGTAGTAGAGTGTGGGGATCAGGGGTTGGTAGTAGAGTGTAGGGATGGGGGGTTGGTTGTAGAGTGTAGGGATGAGGGGTTGGTAGTAGAGTGTAGGGATCGGGGGTTGGTAGTAGAGTGTAGGGATGAGGTGTTGGTAGTAGAGTCTAGGGATGAGGGGTTGGTAGTAGAGTGTAGGGATGAGGGGTTTGTAGTATAGTGTAGGGATCGGGGGTTGGTTGTAGAGTGTAGGGATGAGGGGTTGGTTGTAGGGTGTAGGGATGGGGGGTTGGTAGTAGAGTGTAGGGATGAGGGGTTGGTAGTAGAGTGTAGGGATCGGGGGTTGGCAGTAGAGGGTAGGGATGAGGGGTTGGTAGTAGAGTGTAGGGATCAGGGGTTGGTTGTAGAGTGTAGAGATGAGGGGTTGGTAGTAGAGTGTAGGGATGAGGGGTTGGTAGTAGAGTGTAGGGATGAGGGGTTGGTAGTAGAGTGTAGGGATGAGGGGTTGGTAGTAGAGTGTAGGGATGAAGGGTTGGTAGTAGAGTGTAGGGATGAGGGGTTGGTAGTAGAGTGTAGGGATGAGGGGTTGGTAGTAGAGTGTAGGGATGAGGGGTTGGTAGTAGAGTGTAGGGATGAGGGGTTAGTAGTAGAGTGTGGGGATGAGGGGTTGGTAGTAGAGTGTAGGGGTGAGGGGTTGGTAGTAGAGTGTAGGGATGAGGGGTTGGTAGTAGAGTGTAGGGATGAGGGGTTGGTAGTAGAGTGTAGGGATGAGGGGTTGGTTGTAGAGTGTAGGGATCAGGGGTTGGTAGTAGAGTGTGGGGATGAGGGGTTGGTAGTAGAGTGTGGGGATGAGGGGTTGGTAGTAGAGTGTGGGGATCAGAGGTTGGTAGTAGAGTGTAGGGATGGGGGGTTGGTTGTAGAGTGTAGGGATGAGGGGTTGGTAGTAGAGTGTAGGGATGAGGGGTTGGTAGTAGAGTGTAGGGATCGGGGGTTGGTAGTAGAGTGTAGGGATGAGGGGTTGGTAGTAGAGTGTAGGGATGAGGGGTTGGTAGTAGAGTGTAGGGATGAGGGGTTGGTAGTAGAGTGGGGGGATGAGGGGTTGGTAGTAGAGTGTGGGGATCAGGGGTTGGTAGTAGAGTGTAGGGATGGGGGGTTGGTTGTAGAGTGTAGTGATGAGGGGTTGGTAGTAGAGTGTAGGGATCGGGGGTTGGTAGTAGAGTGTAGGGATGAGGGGTTGGTAGTAGAGTGTAGGGATGAGGGGTTGGTAGTAGAGTGTAGGGATGAGGGGTTAGTAGTAGAGTGTAGGGATCGGGGGTTGGTAGTAGAGTGTAGGGATCGGGGGTTGGTTGTAGAGTGTAGGGATGAGGGGTTGGTTGTAGGGTGTAGGGATGGGGGGTTGGTAGTAGAGTGTAGGGATGAGGGGTTGGTAGTAGAGTGTAGGGATCGGGGTTGGTAGTAGAGTGTAGGGATGAGGGGTTGGTAGTAGAGTGTAGGGATGGGGGGTTGGTAGTAGAGTGTAGGGATGAGGGGTTGGTTGTAGAGTGTAGGGATGAGGGGTTGGTAGTAGAGTGTAGGGATGAGGGGTTGGTAGTAGAGTGTAGGGATGAGGGGTTGGTAGTAGAGTGTAGGGATGAGGGGTTGGTAGTAGAGTGTAGGGATGAGGGGTTGGTAGTAGAGTGTAGGGATGAGGGGTTGGTAGTAGAGTGTAGGGATGAGGGGTTGGTAGTAGAGTGTAGGGATGAGGGGTTGGTTGTAGAGTGTAGGGATGAGGGGTTGGTAGTAGAGTGTGGGGATGAGGGGTTGGTTGTAGAGTGTAGGGATCGGGGGTTGGTAGTAGAGTGTAGGGATGAGGGGTTGGTAGTAGAGTGTAGGGATGAGGGGTTGGTAGTAGAGTGTAGGGATCAGGGGTTGGTTGTAGAGTGTAGAGATGAGGGGTTGGTAGTAGAGTGTAGGGATGAGGGGTTGGTAGTAGAGTGTAGGGATGAGGGGTTGGTAGTAGAGTGTAGGGATGAGGGGTTGGTAGTAGAGTGTGGGGATGAGGGGTTGGTGGTAGAGTGTAGGGATGAGGGGTTGGTAGTAGAGTGTAGGGATGAGGGGTTGGTAGTAGAGTGTAGGGATCAGAGGTTGGTAGTAGAGTGTAGGGATGAGGGGTTGGTAGTAGAGTGTAGGGATGGGGGGTTGGTAGTAGAGTGTAGGGATGGGGGGTTGGTAGTAGAGTGTGGGGATCAGGGGTTGGTAGTAGAGTGTAGGGATGAGGGGTTGGTAGTAGAGTGTAGGGATGAGGGGTTGGTAGTAGAGTGTAGGGATGGGGGGTTGGTAGTAGAGTGTGGGGATCAGGGGTTGGTAGTAGAGTGTAGGGATGAGGGGTTGGTAGTAGAGTGTAGGGATGAGGGGTTGGTAGTAGAGTGTGGGGATGAGGGGTTGGTAGTAGAGTGTAGGGATGAGGGGTTGGTAGTAGAGTGTAGGGGTGAGGGGTTGGTAGTAGAGTATAGGGATCAGGGGTTGGTAGTAGAGTGTAGGGATGAGGGGTTGGTAGTAGAGTGTAGGGATCGGGGGTTGGTAGTAGAGTGTAGGGATGGGGGGTTGGTAGTAGAGTGTGGGGATCAGGGGTTGGTAGTAGAGTGTAGGGATGAGGGGTTGGTAGTAGAGTGTAGGGATGAGGGGTTGGTAGTAGAGTGTAGGGATGGGGGGTTGGTAGTAGAGTGTGGGGATCAGGGGTTGGTAGTAGAGTGTAGGGATGAGGGGTTGGTAGTAGAGTGTAGGGATGAGGGGTTGGTAGTAGAGTGTGGGGATGAGGGGTTGGTAGTAGAGTGTAGGGATGAGGGGTTGGTAGTAGAGTGTAGGGGTGAGGGGTTGGTAGTAGAGTATAGGGATCAGGGGTTGGTAGTAGAGTGTAGGGATGAGGGGTTGGTAGTAGAGTGTAGGGATCGGGGGTTGGTAGTAGAGTGTAGGGATGAGGGGTTGGTAGTAGAGTGTAGGGATGAGGGGTTGGTAGTAGAGTGTGGGGATGAGGGGTTGGTAGTAGAGTGTGGGGATCAGGGGTTGGTAGTAGAGTGTAGGGATGGGGGGTTGGTTGTAGAGTGTAGGGATGAGGGGTTGGTAGTAGAGTGTAGGGATGAGGGGTTTGTAGTATAGTGTAGGGATCGGGGGTTGGTTGTAGAGTGTAGGGATGAGGGGTTGGTAGTAGAGTGTGGGGATGAGGGGTTGGTAGTAGAGTGTAGGGATGAGGGGTTGGTAGTAGAGTGTGGGGATGAGGGGTTGGTAGTAGAGTGTGGGGATGAGGGGTTGGTAGTAGAGTGTGGGGATGAGGGGTTGGTAGTAGAGTGTGGGGATGAGGGGTTGGTAGTAGAGTGTAGGGATGAGGGGTTGGTAGTAGAGTGTAGGGGTGAGGGGTTGGTAGTAGAGTATAGGGATCAGGGGTTGGTAGTAGAGTGTAGGGATGAGGGGTTGGTAGTAGAGTGTAGGGATGAGGGGTTGGTAGTAGAGTGTGGGGATGAGGGGTTGGTAGTAGAGTGTAGGGGTGAGGGGTTGGTAGTAGAGTGTAGGGATGAGGGGTTGGTAGTAGAGTGTAGGGATGAGGGGTTGGTAGTAGAGTGTAGGGATCAGAGGTTGGTAGTAGAGTGTGGGGATGAGGGGTTGGTAGTAGAGTGTAGGGATGAGGGGTTGGTAGTAGAGTGTAGGGATCGGGGGTTGGTAGTAGAGTGTGGGGATCAGGGGTTGGTAGTAGAGTGTAGGGATGGGGGGTTGGTTGTAGAGTGTAGGGATGAGGGGTTGGTAGTAGAGTGTAGGGATCGGGGGTTGGTAGTAGAGTGTAGGGATCAGGGGTTGGTAGTAGAGTGTAGGGATGGGGGGTTGGTTGTAGAGTGTAGGGATGAGGGGTTGGTAGTAGAGTGTAGGGATCGGGGGTTGGTAGTAGAGTGTAGGGATGAGGGGTTGGTAGTAGAGTGTAGGGATGAGGGGTTGGTAGTAGAGTGTGGGGATGAGGGGTTGGTAGTAGAGTGTAGGGATCAGGGGTTGGTTGTAGAGTGTAGAGATGAGGGGTTGGTAGTAGAGTGTAGGGATGAGGGGTTGGTAGTAGAGTGTAGGGATGAGGGGTTGGTAGTAGAGTGTAGGGATGAGGGGTTGGTAGTAGAGTGTAGGGATGAGGGGTTGGTAGTAGAGTGTGGGGATGAGGGGTTGGTAGTAGAGTGTAGGGATGAGGGGTTGGTAGTAGAGTGTAGGGGTGAGGGGTTGGTAGTAGAGTATAGGGATCAGGGGTTGGTTGTAGAGTGTAGAGATGAGGGGTTGGTAGTAGAGTGTAGGGATGAGGGGTTGGTAGTAGAGTGTAGGGATGAGGGGTTGGTAGTAGAGTGTAGGGATGAGGGGTTGGTAGTAGAGTGTAGGGATGAGGGGTTGGTAGTAGAGTGTGGGGATGAGGGGTTGGTAGTAGAGTGTAGGGATGAGGGGTTGGTAGTAGAGTGTAGGGGTGAGGGGTTGGTAGTAGAGTATAGGGATCAGGGGTTGGTAGTAGAGTGTAGGGATGAGGGGTTGGTAGTAGAGTGTAGGGATGAGGGGTTGGTAGTAGAGTGTGGGGATGAGGGGTTGGTAGTAGATTGTAGGGATGAGGGGTTGGTAGTAGAGTGTGGGGATGAGGGGTTGGTAGTAGAGTGTAGGGATGAGGGGTTGGTAGTAGAGTGTAGGGGTGAGGGGTTGGTAGTAGAGTATAGGGATCAGGGGTTGGTAGTAGAGTGTAGGGATGAGGGGTTGGTAGTAGAGTGTAGGGATGAGGGGTTGGTAGTAGAGTGTGGGGATGAGGGGTTGGTAGTAGAGTGTGGGGATCGGGGGTTGGTAGTAGAGTGTGGGGATGAGGGGTTGGTAGTAGAGTGTAGGGATGAGGGGTTGGTAGTAGAGTGTAGGGATGAGGGGTTGGTAGTAGAGTGTAGGGATGAGGGGTTGGTAGTAGAGTGTAGGGATGAGGGGTTGGTAGTAGAGTGTAGGGATGGGGGGTTGGTAGTAGAGTGTGGGGATCAGGGGTTGGTAGTAGAGTGTAGGGATGAGGGGTTGGTAGTAGAGTGTAGGGATGAGGGGTTGGTAGTAGAGTGTGGGGATGAGGGGTTGGTAGTAGAGTGTAGGGATGAGGGGTTGGTAGTAGAGTGTAGGGGTGAGGGGTTGGTAGTAGAGTATAGGGATCAGGGGTTGGTAGTAGAGTGTAGGGATGAGGGGTTGGTAGTAGAGTGTAGGGATGAGGGGTTGGTAGTAGAGTGTGGGGATGAGGGGTTGGTAGTAGAGTGTAGGGATGAGGGGTTGGTAGTAGAGTGTGGGGATGAGGGGTTGGTAGTAGAGTGTAGGGATGAGGGGTTGGTAGTAGAGTGTAGGGGTGAGGGGTTGGTAGTAGAGTATAGGGATCAGGGGTTGGTAGTAGAGTGTAGGGATGAGGGGTTGGTAGTAGAGTGTAGGGATGAGGGGTTGGTAGTAGAGTGTGGGGATGAGGGGTTGGTAGTAGAGTGTAGGGATGAGGGGTTGGTAGTAGAGTGTGGGGATGAGGGGTTGGTAGTAGAGTGTAGGGATGAGGGGTTGGTAGTAGAGTGTAGGGATGGGGGGTTGGTAGTAGAGTGTAGGGATCAGGGGTTGGTAGTAGAGTGTAGGGATTAGGGGTTGGTAGTAGAGTGTGGGGATGAGGGGTTGGTAGTAGAGTGTAGGGATGAGGGGTTGGTAGTAGAGTGTAGGGGTGAGGGGTTGGCAGTAGAGTGTAGGGATCAGGGGTTGGTAGTAGAGTGTAGGGATGAGGGGTTGGTAGTAGAGTGTGGGGATCGGGGGTTGGTAGTAGAGTGTGGGGATGAGGGGTTGGTAGTAGAGTGTAGGGATGGGGGGTTGGTAGTAGAGTGTAGGGATCGGGGGTTGGTAGTAGAGTGTAGGGGTGAGGGGTTGGTAGTAGAGTGTGGGGATGAGGGGTTGGTAGTAGAGTGTAGGGATGAGGGGTTGGTAGTAGAGTGTAGGGGTGAGGGGTTGGCAGTAGAGTGTAGGGATCAGGGGTTGGTAGTAGACTGTAGGGATTAGGGGTTGGTAGTAGAGTGTGGGGATGAGGGGTTGGTAGTAGAGTGTAGGGATGAGGGGTTGGTAGTAGAGTGTGGGGATGAGGGGTTGGTAGTAGAGTGTGGGGATCAGGGGTTGGTAGTAGAGTGTAGAGATGAGGGGTTGGTAGTAGAGTGTAGGGATGAGGGGTTGGTAGTAGAGTGTAGGGATGAGGGGTTGGTAGTAGAGTGTGGGGATGAGGGGTTGGTAGTAGAGTGTAGGGATGAGGGGTTGGTAGTAGAGTGTGGGGATGAGGGGTTGGTAGTAGAGTGTAGGGATGGGGGGTTGGTAGTAGAGTGTAGGGATCAGGGGTTGGTAGTAGAGTGTAGGGATTAGGGGTTGGTAGTAGAGTGTGGGGATGAGGGGTTGGTAGTAGAGTGTAGGGATGAGGGGTTGGTAGTAGAGTGTAGGGGTGAGGGGTTGGCAGTAGAGTGTAGGGATCAGGGGTTGGTAGTAGAGTGTAGGGATGAGGGGTTGGTAGTAGAGTGTGGGGATCGGGGGTTGGTAGTAGAGTGTGGGGATGAGGGGTTGGTAGTAGAGTGTAGAGATGAGGGGTTGGTAGTAGAGTGTGGGGATGAGGGGTTGGTAGTAGAGTGTAGGGATGAGGGGTTGGTAGTAGAGTGTAGGGATGAGGGGTTGGTAGTAGAGTGTGGGGATCAGGGGTTGGTAGTAGAGTGTAGGGATGAGGGGTTGGTAGTAGAGTGTAGGGATCGGGGGTTGGTAGTAGAGTGTGGGGATGAGGGGTTGGTAGTAGAGTGTAGGGATGAGGGGTTGGTAGTAGAGTGTGGGGATCAGGGGTTGGTTGTAGAGTGTAGGGATGAGGGGTTGGTAGTAGAGTGTAGGGATCGGGGGTTGGTAGTAGAGTGTAGGGATGAGGGGTTGGTAGTAGAGTGTAGGGATCAGGGGTTGGTAGTAGAGTGTGGGGATCAGGGGTTGGTAGTAGAGTGTAGGGATGAGGGGTTGGTAGTAGAGTGTAGGGATTAGGGGTTGGTAGTAGAGTGTAGGGATCAGGGGTTGGTAGTAGAGTGTGGGGATGAGGGGTTGGTAGTAGAGTGTAGGGGTGAGGGGTTGGTAGTAGAGTGTAGGGATGAGGGGTTGGTAGTAGAGTGTAGGGATGAGGGGTTGGTAGTAGAGTGTAGGGATGAGTGGTTGGTAGTAGAGTGTGGGGATCGGGGGTTGGTAGTAGAGTGTGGGGATGAGGGGTTGGTAGTAGAGTGTGGGGATGAGGGGTTGGTAGTAGACTGTAGGGATCAGGGGTTGGTAGTAGAGTGTAGGGATGAGGGGTTGGTAGTAGAGTGTGGGGATCAGGGGTTGGTTGTAGAGTGTAGGGATGAGGGGTTGGTAGTAGAGTGTAGGGATCGGGGGTTGGTAGTAGAGTGTAGGGATGAGGGGTTGGTAGTAGAGTGTAGGGATCAGGGGTTGGTAGTAGAGTGTGGGGATTAGGGGTTGGTAGTAGAGTGTAGGGATGAGGGGTTGGTAGTAGAGTGTGGGGATGAGGGGTTGGTAGTAGAGTGTAGGGATGAGGGGTTGGTAGTAGAGTGTAGGGATGAGGGGTTGGTAGTAGAGTGTAGGGATGAGGGGTTGGTAGTAGAGTGTAGGGATCAGGGGTTGGTAGTAGAGTGTGGGGATTAGGGGTTGGTAGTAGAGTGTAGGGATGAGGGGTTGGTAGTAGAGTGTGGGGATGAGGGGTTGGTAGTAGAGTGTAGGGATGAGGGGTTGGTAGTAGAGTGTAGGGATGAGGGGTTGATAGTAGAGTGTAGGGATGAGGGGTTGGTTGTAGAGTGTAGGGATGAGGGGTTGGTAGTAGAGTGTAGGGATGAGGGGTTGGTAGTAGAGTGTAGGGATGAGGGGTTGGTAGTAGAGTGTAGGGATCGGGGGTTGGTTGTAGAGTGTAGGGATGAGGGGTTGGTTGTAGGGTGTAGGGATGGGGGGTTGGTAGTAGAGTGTAGGGATGAGGGGTTGGTAGTAGAGTGTAGGGATGAGGGGTTGGTAGTAGAGTGTAGGGATCAGGGGTTGGTAGTAGAGTGTAGGGATGAGGGGTTGGTTGTAGAGTGTAGGGATGAGGGGTTGGTTGTAGAGTGTAGGGATGAGGGGGTGGTAGTAGAGTGTAGGGATGAGAGGTTGGTAGTAGAGTGTAGGGATGAGGGGTTGGTTGTAGAGTGTAGGGATGAGGGGTTGGTAGTAGAGTGTAGGGATGAGGGGTTGGTAGTAGAGTGTAGGGATGAGGGGTTGGTTGTAGAGTGTAGGGATGAGGGGGTGGTAGTAGAGTGTAGGGATGAGAGGTTGGTAGTAGAGTGTAGGGATGAGGGGTTGGTTGTAGAGTGTAGGGATGAGGGGTTGGTTGTAGAGTGTAGGGATGAGGGGTTGGTAGTAGAGTGTAGGGATGAGGGGTTGGTAGTAGAGTGTGGGGATGAGGGGTTGGTAGTAGAGTGTAGGGATGAGGGGTTGGTAGTAGAGTGTAGGGATGAGGGGTTGGTAGTAGAGTGTAGGGATGAGGGGTTGGTAGTAGAGTGTGGGGATGAGGGGTTGGTAGTAGAGTGTAGGGATGAGGGGTTGGTAGTAGAGTGTAGGGATGAGGGGTTGGTAGTAGAGTGTAGGGATGAGGGGTTGGTAGTAGAGTGTAGGGATGAGGGGTTGGTAGTAGAGTGTAGGGATGAGGGGTTGGTAGTAGAGTGTAGAGATGAGGGGTTGGTAGTAGAGTGTGGGGATCGGGGGTTGGTAGTAGAGTGTGGGGATGAGGGGTTGGTAGTAGAGTGTAGGGATGAGGGGTTGGTAGTAGAGTGTAGGGATCGGGGGTTGGTAGTAGAGTGTAGGGATGAGGGGTTGGTAGTAGAGTGTAGGGATGAGGGGTTGGTAGTAGAGTGTGGGGATCGGGGGTTGGTAGTAGAGTGTGGGGATGAGGGGTTGGTAGTAGAGTGTAGGGATGAGGGGTTGGTAGTAGAGTGTAGGGGTGAGGGGTTGGTAGTAGAGTGTAGGGATCAGGGGTTGGTAGTAGAGTGTAGGGATGAGGGGTTGGTAGTAGAGTGTGGGGATCGGGGGTTGGTAGTAGAGTGTAGGGATGAGGGGTTGGTAGTAGAGTGTAGGGATGAGGGGTTGGTAGTAGAGTGTGGGGATCAGGGGTTGGTAGTAGGGTGTGGAGATGAGGGGTTGGTAGTAGAGTGTGGGGATGAGGGGTTGGTAGTAGAGTGTGGGGATGAGGGGTTGGTAGTAGAGTGTAGGGATGAGGGGTTGGTAGTAGAGTGTAGGGATGAGGGGTTGGTAGAAGAGTGTAGGGATGAGGGGTTGGTAGTAGAGTGTGGGGATGAGGGGTTGGTAGTAGAGTGTGGGGATGAGGGGTTGGTAGTAGAATGTAGGGATGAGGGGTTGGTAGTAGAGTGTAGGGATGAGGGGTTGGTAGTAGAATGTAGGGATGAGGGGTTGGTAGTAGAGTGTAGGGATGAGGGGTTGGTAGTAGAGTGTAGGGATGAGGGGTTGGTAGTAGAGTGTAGGGATGAGGGGTTGGTAGTAGAGTGTAGGGATGAGGGGTTGGTATAGAGTGTAGGGATGAGGGGTTGGTAGTAGAGTGTGGGGATCGGGGGTTGGTAGTAGAGTGTAGGGATGAGGGGTTGGTAGTAGAGTGTAGGGATGAGGGGTTGGTAGTAGAATGTAGGGATGAGGGGTTGGTAGTAGAATGTAGGGATGAGGGGTTGGTAGTAGAGTGTAGGGATGAGGGGTTGGTAGTAGAGTGTAGGGATGAGGGGTTGGTATAGAGTGTAGGGATGAGGGGTTGGTAGTAGAGTGTGGGGATCGGGGGTTGGTAGTAGAGTGTAGGGATGAGGGGTTGGTAGTAGAGTGTGGGGATCAGGGGTTGGTAGTAGAGTGTGGGGATGAGGGGTTGGTAGTAGAGTGTGGGGATGAGGGGTTGGTAGTAGAGTGTGGGGATGAGGGGTTGGTAGTAGAGTGTGGGGATGAGGGGTTGGTAGTAGAGTGTGGGGATTCGGGGGTTGGTAGTAGAGTGTGGGGATGAGGGGTTGGTAGTAGAGTGTGGGGATCAGGGGTTGGTAGTAGAGTGTAGGGATGGGGGGTTGGTTGTAGAGTGTAGGGATGAGGGGTTGGTAGTAGAGTGTAGGGATGAGGGGTTGGTAGTAGAGTGTAGGGATGAGGGGTTGATAGTAGAGTGTAGGGATGAGGGGTTGGTTGTAGAGTGTAGGGATGAGGGGTTGGTAGTAGAGTGTAGGGATGAGGGGTTGGTAGTAGAGTGTAGGGATGAGGTATTGGTAGTAGAGTGTAGGGATCGGGGGTTGGTTGTAGAGTGTAGGGATGAGGGGTTGGTTGTAGGGTGTAGGGATGGGGGGTTGGTAGTAGAGTGTAGGGATGAGGGGTTGGTAGTAGAGTGTAGGGATCGGGGGTTGGTAGTAGAGTGTGGGGATGAGGGGTTGGTAGTAGAGTGTAGGGATGAGGGGTTGGTAGTAGAGTGTGGGGATGAGGGGTTGGTTGTAGAGTGTAGGGATGAGGGGTTGGTTGTAGAGTGTAGGGATGAGGGGTTGGTAGTAGAGTGTAGGGATGAGGGGTTGGTAGTAGAGTGTGGGGATGAGGGGTTGGTAGTAGAGTGTAGGGATGAGGGGTTGGTATTAGAGTGTAGGGATGAGGGGTTGGTAGTAGAGTGTAGAGATGAGGGGTTGGTAGTAGAGTGTGGGGATCGGGGGTTGGTAGTAGAGTGTGGGGATGAGGGGTTGGTAGTAGAGTGTAGGGATGAGGGGTTGGTAGTAGAGTGTAGGGGTGAGGGGTTGGTAGTAGAGTGTAGGGATCAGGGGTTGGTAGTAGAGTGTAGGAATGAGGGGTTGGTAGTAGAGTGTAGGGATGAGGGGTTGGTAGTAGAGTGTGGGGATCGGGGGTTGGTAGTAGAGTGTAGGGATGAGGGGTTGGTAGTAGAGTGTAGGGATGAGGGGTTGGTAGTAGAGTGTGGGGATCAGGGGTTGGTAGTAGGGTGTGGGGATGAGGGGTTGGTAGTAGAGTGTGGGGATGAGGGGTTGGTAGTAGAGTGTGGGGATGAGGGGTTGGTAGTAGAGTGTAGGGATCAGGGGTTGGTAGTAGAGTGTAGGGATGAGGGGTTGGTAGTAGAGTGTAGGGATGAGGGGTTGGTAGTAGAGTGTGGGGATCAGGGGTTGGTAGTAGAGTGTAGGGATGGGGGGTTGGTTGTAGAGTGTAGGGATGAGGGGTTGGTAGTAGAGTGTAGGGATCGGGGGTTGGTAGTAGAGTGTAGGGATGAGGGGTTGGTAGTAGAGTGTAGGGATGGGGGGTTGGTAGTAGAGTGTAGGGATCGGGGGTTGGTAGTAGAGTGTAGGGATGGGGGGTTGGTTGTAGAGTATAGGGATCGGGGGTTGGTAGTAGAGTGTAGGGATGGGGGGTTGGTTGTAGAGTGTAGGGATGAGGGGTTGGTAGTAGAGTGTAGGGATCGGGGGTTGGTAGTAGAGTGTAGGGATGAGGGGTTGGTAGTAGAGTGTAGGGATGAGGGGTTGGTAGTAGAGTGTAGGGATCGGGGGTTGGTAGTAGAGTGTAGGGATGAGGGGTTGGTAGTAGAGTGTAGGGATGAGGGGTTGGTAGTAGAGTGTAGGGATGAGGGGTTGGTAGTAGAGTGCAGGGATGAGGGGTTGGTAGTAGATTGTAGGGATCAGGGGTTGGTTGTAGAGTGTAGAGATGAGGGGTTGGTAGTAGAGTGTAGGGATGAGGGGTTGGTAGTAGAGTGTAGGGATGAGGGGTTGGTAGTAGAGTGTAGGGATGAGGGGTTGGTAGTAGAGTGTAGGGATGAGGGGTTGGTAGTAGAGTGTAGGGATGAGGGGTTGGTAGTAGAGTGTAGGGATCAGGGGTTGGTAGTAGAGTGTAGGGATGAGGGGTTGGTAGTAGATTGTAGGGATCAGGGGTTGGTTGTAGAGTGTAGAGATGAGGGGTTGGTAGTAGAGTGTAGGGATGAGGGGTTGGTAGTAGAGTGTAGGGATCAGGGGTTGGTTGTAGAGTGTAGAGATGAGGGGTTGGTAGTAGAGTGTAGGGATGAGGGGTTGGTAGTAGAGTGTAGGGATGAGGGGTTGGTAGTAGAGTGTAGGGATGAGGGGTTGGTAGTAGAGTGTAGGGATGAGGGGTTGGTAGTAGAGTGTAGGGATGAGGGGTTGGTAGTAGAGTGTAGGGATGAGGGGTTGGTAGTAGAGTGTAGGGATGAGGGGTTGGTAGTAGAGTGTAGGGATGAGGGGTTGGTAGTAGAGTGTAGGGATCAGGGGTTGGTAGTAGAGTGTAGGGATGAGGGGTTGGTAGTAGATTGTAGGGATCAGGGGTTGGTTGTAGAGTGTAGAGATGAGGGGTTGGTAGTAGAGTGTAGGGATGAGGGGTTGGTAGTAGAGTGTAGGGATGGGGGGTTGGTAGTAGAGTGTAGGGATGAGGGGTTGGTAGTAGAGTGTGGGGATCGGGGGTTGGTTGTAGAGTGTGGGGATGAGGGGTTGGTAGTAGAGTGTGGGGATGAGGGGTTGGTAGTAGAGTGTGGGGATGAGGGGTTGGTAGTAGAGTGTGGGGATGAGGGGTTGGTAGTAGAGTGTGGGGATGAGGGGTTGGTAGTAGAGTGTAGGGATGAGGGGTTGGTAGTAGAGTGTGGGGATGAGGGGTTGGTAGTAGAGTGTAGGGATCAGGGGTTGGTAGTAGAGTGTGGGGATGAGGGGTTGGTAGTAGAGTGTAGAGATGAGGGGTTGGTAGTAGAGTGTGGGGATGAGGGGTTGGTAGTAGAGTGTAGGGATGAGGGGTTGGTAGTAGAGTGTAGGGATGAGGGGTTGGTAGTAGAGTGTGGGGATGAGGGGTTGGTAGTAGAGTGTGGGGATGAGGGGTTGGTAGTAGAGTGTGGGGATGAGGGGTTGGTAGTAGAGTGTAGGGATGAGGGGTTGGTAGTAGAGTGTGGGGATGAGGGGTTGGTAGTAGAGTGTGGGGATGAGGGGTTGGTAGTAGAGTGTAGGGATGAGGGGTTGGTAGTAGAGTGTGGGGATGAGGGGTTGGTAGTAGAGTGTAGGGATGAGGGGTTGGTAGTAGAGTGTAGGGATGAGGGGTTGGTAGTAGAGTGTAGGGATGAGGGGTTGGTAGTAGAGTGTGGGGATCAGGGGTTGGTAGTAGAGTGTAGGGATGGGGGGTTGGTTGTAGAGTGTAGGGATGAGGGGTTGGTAGTAGAGTGTAGGGATCGGGGGTTGGTAGTAGAGTGTAGGGATGAGGGGTTGGTAGTAGAGTGTAGGGATGGGGGTTGGTAGTAGAGTGTAGGGATCGGGGGTTGGTAGTAGAGTGTAGGGATGGGGGGTTGGTTGTAGAGTATAGGGATCGGGGGTTGGTAGTAGAGTGTAGGGATGGGGGGTTGGTTGTAGAGTATAGGGATCGGGGGTTGGTAGTAGAGTGTAGGGATGAGGGGTTGGTAGTAGAGTGTAGGGATGGGGGGTTGGTAGTAGAGTGTAGGGATGGGGGGTTGGTTGTAGAGTATAGGGATCGGGGGTTGGTAGTAGAGTGTAGGGATGGGGGGTTGGTTGTAGAGTGTAGGGATGAGGGGTTGGTAGTAGAGTGTAGGGATCGGGGGTTGGTAGTAGAGTGTAGGGATGAGGGGTTGGTAGTAGAGTGTAGGGATGAGGGGTTGGTAGTAGAGTGTAGGGATGAGGGGTTGGTTGTAGAGTGTAGGGATGAGGGGTTGGTAGTAGAGTGTAGGGGTGAGGGCTTGGTAGTAGAGTGTAGGGATCGGGGGTTGGTAGTAGAGTGTAGGGATGAGGGGTTGGTAGTAGATTGTAGGGATCAGGGGTTGGTTGTAGAGTGTAGAGATGAGGGGTTGGTAGTAGAGTGTAGGGATGAGGGGTTGGTAGTAGAGTGTAGGGATGAGGGGTTGGTAGTAGAGTGTAGGGATGAGGGGTTGATAGTAGAGTGTAGGGATGAGGGGTTGGTTGTAGAGTGTAGGGATGAGGGGTTGGTTGTAGAGTGTAGGGATGAGGGGTTGGTAGTAGAGTGTGGGGATGAGGGGTTGGTAGTAGAGTGTAGAGATGAGGGGTTGGTAGTAGAGTGTGGGGATGAGGGGTTGGTAGTAGAGTGTAGGGATGAGGGGTTGGTAGTAGAGTGTAGGGATGAGGGGTTGGTAGTAGAGTGTAGGGATGAGGGGTTGGTAGTAGAGTGTGGGGATCAGGGGTTGGTAGTAGAGTGTAGGGATGAGGGGTTGGTAGTAGAGTGTAGGGATGAGGGGTTGGTAGTAGAGTGTAGGGATGAGGGGTTGGTAGTAGAGTGTAGGGATGAGGGGTTGGTAGTAGAGTGTAGGGATGAGAGGTTGGTAGTAGAGTGTAGGGATGAGGGGTTGGTAGTAGAGTGTAGGGATGAGGGGTTGGTTGTAGAGTGTAGGGATGAGGGGTTGGTAGTAGAGTGTAGGGATGAGGGGTTGGTTGTAGAGTGTTGGGATGAGGGGTTGGTAGTAGAGTGTAGGGATGAGGGGTTGGTATTAGAGTGTAGGGATGAGGGGTTGGTAGTAGAGTGTAGAGATGAGGGGTTGGTAGTAGAGTGTGGGGATCGGGGGTTGGTAGTAGAGTGTGGGGATGAGGGGTTGGTAGTAGAGTGTAGGGATGAGGGGTTGGTAGTAGAGTGTAGGGATGAGGGGTTGGTAGTAGAGTGTGGGGATGAGGGGTTGGTAGTAGAGTGTAGGGATGGGGGGTTGGTTGTAGAGTGTAGGGATGAGGGGTTGGTAGTAGAGTGTAGGGATGAGGGGTTGGTAGTAGAGTGTGGGGATCGGGGGTTGGTAGTAGAGTGTAGGGATGAGGGATTGGTAGTAGAGTGTAGGGATGAGGGGTTGGTAGTAGAGTGTAGGGATGAGGGGTTGGTAGTAGAGTGTGGGGATGAGGGGTTGGTAGTAGAGTGTAGGGATGAGGGGTTGGTAGTAGAGTGTAGGGATGAGGGGTTGGTATTAGAGTGTGGGGATGAGGGGTTGGTAGTAGAGTGTAGGGATGAGGGGTTGGTAGTAGAGTGTAGGGATGAGGGGTTGGTAGTAGAGTGTAGGGATGAGGGGTTGGTAGTAGAGTGTGGGGATGAGGGGTTGGTAGTAGAGTGTAGGGATGAGGGGTTGGTAGTAGAGTGTAGGGATGAGGGGTTGGTAGTAGGGTGTGGGGATGAGGGGTTGGTAGTAGAGTGTAGGGATGAGGGGTTGGTAGTAGAGTGAAGGGATGAGGGGTTGGTAGTAGAGTGAAGGGATGAGGGGTTGGTAGTAGAGTGTAGGGATGAGGGGTTGGTAGTAGAGTGTGGGGATCGGGGGTTGGTAGTAGAGTGTAGGGATGAGGGGTTGGTAGTAGAGTGTAGGGATGAGGGGTTGGTAGTAGAGTGTAGGGATGAGGGGTTGGTAGTAGAGTGTGGGGATGAGGGGTTGGTAGTAGAGTGTAGGGATGAGGGGTTGGTAGTAGAGTGTAGGGATGAGGGGTTGGTAGTAGAGTGTAGGGATGAGGGGTTGGTAGTAGAGTGTAGGGATGAGGGGTTGGTAGTAGAGTGAAGGGATGAGGGGTTGGTAGTAGAGTGTAGGGATGAGGGGTTGGTAGTAGAGTGTGGGGATCGGGGGTTGGTAGTAGAGTGTAGGGATGAGGGGTTGGTAGTAGAGTGTAGGGATGAGGGGTTGGTAGTAGAGTGTAGGGATGAGGGGTTGGTAGTAGAGTGTGGGGATGAGGGGTTGGTAGTAGAGTGTAGGGATGAGGGGTTGGTAGTAGAGTGTAGGGATGAGGGGTTGGTAGTAGAGTGTAGGGATGAGGGGTTGGTAGTAGAGTGTGGGGATGAGGGGTTGGTAGTAGAGTGTAGGGATGAGGGGTTGGTAGTAGAGTGTAGGGATGAGAGGTTGGTAGTAGAGTGTAGGGATGAGGGGTTGGTTGTAGAGTGTAGGGATGAGGGGTTGGTAGTAGAGTGTAGGGATGAGGGGTTGGTAGTAGAGTGTAGGGATGAGGGGTTGGTTGTAGAGTGTAGGGATGAGGGGTTGGTAGTAGAGTGTAGGGATGAGAGGTTGGTAGTAGAGTGTAGGGATGAGGGGTTGGTAGTAGAGTGTAGGGATGAGGGGTTGATAGTAGAGTGTAGGGATGAGGGGTTGGTAGCAGAGTGTAGGGATGAGGGGTTGGTAGTAGAGTGTGGGGATGAGGGGTTGGTAGTAGAGTGTGGGGATGAGGGGTTGGTAGTAGAGTGTGGGGATGAGGGGTTGGTTGTAGAGTGTAGGGATGAGGGGTTGGTAGTAGAGTGTAGGGATGGGGGGTTGGTAGTAGAGTGTAGGGATGAGGGGTTGGTAGTAGAGTGTGGGGATGAGGGGTTGGTAGTAGAGTGTAGGGATCAGGGGTTGGTAGTAGAGTGTAGGGATGAGGGGTTGGTAGTAGAGTGTAGGGATGAGGGGTTGGTAGTAGAGTGTAGGGATCAGGGGTTGGTAGTAGAGTGTAGGGATGAGGGGTTGGTAGTAGAGTGTGGGGATGAGGGGTTGGTAGTAGAGTGTAGGGATCAGGGGTTGGTAGTAGAGTGTAGGGATGAGGGGTTGGTAGTAGAGTGTAGGGATGAGGGGTTGGTAGTAGAGTGTAGGGATCAGGGGTTGGTAGTAGAGTGTAGGGATCAGGGGTTGGTAGTAGAGTGTGGGGATGAGGGGTTGGTAGTAGAGTGTAGGGATCAGGGGTTGGTAGTAGAGTGTAGGGATGAGGGGTTGGTAGTAGAGTGTAGGGATCAGGGGTTGGTAGTAGTCAGGGGTTGGTAGTAGAGTGTGGGGATGAGGGGTTGGTAGTAGAGTGTAGAGATGAGGGGTTGGTAGTAGAGTGTGGGGATGAGGGGTTGGTAGTAGAGTGTAGGGATGAGGGGTTGGTTGTAGAGTGTAGGGATGAGGGGTTGGTAGTAGAGTGTAGGGATGAGGGGTTGGTAGTAGAGTGTAGGGATCAGGGGTTGGTAGTAGAGTGTGGGGATGAGGGGTTGGTAGTAGAGTGTAGAGATGAGGGGTTGGTAGTAGAGTGTGGGGATGAGGGGTTGGTAGTAGAGTGTAGGGATGAGGGGTTGGTAGTAGAGTGTAGGGATGAGGGGTTGGTTGTAGAGTGTAGGGATGAGGGGTTGGTAGTAGAGTGTAGGGATGAGGTGTTGGTAGTAGAGTGTAGGGATGAGGGGTTGGTTGTAGAGTGTAGGGATGAGGGGTTGGTAGTAGAGTGTAGGGATGAGAGGTTGGTAGTAGAGTGTAGGGATGAGGGGTTGGTTGTAGAGTGTAGGGATGAGGGGTTGGTAGTAGAGTGTAGGGATGAGAGGTTGGTAGTAGAGTGTAGGGATGAGGGGTTGGTAGTAGAGTGTAGGGATGAGGGGTTGATAGTAGAGTGTAGGGATGAGGGGTTGGTAGCAGAGTGTAGGGATGAGGGGTTGGTAGTAGAGTGTGGGGATGAGGGGTTGGTAGTAGAGTGTTCGGATGAGGGGTTGGTAGTAGAGTGTGGGGATGAGGGGTTGGTTGTAGAGTGTAGGGATGAGGGGTTGGTAGTAGAGTGTAGGGATGGGGGGTTGGTAGTAGAGTGTAGGGATGGGGGGTTGGTAGTAGAGTGTGGGGATGAGGGGTTGGTAGTAGAGTGTGGGGATCAGGGGTTGGTAGTAGAGTGTAGGGATGAGGGGTTGGTAGTAGAGTGTAGGGATCAGGGGTTGGTAGTAGAGTGTAGGGATCAGGGGTTGGTAGTAGAGTGTGGGGATGAGGGGTTGGTAGTAGAGTGTAGGGATGAGGGGTTGGTAGTAGAGTGTAGGGATGAGGGGTTGGTAGTAGAGTGTAGGGATGAGGGGTTGGTAGTAGAGTGTAGGGATGAGGGGTTGGTAGTAGAGTGTAGGGATGAGGGGTTGGTAGTAGAGTGTAGGGATGAGGGGTTGGTAGTAGAGTGTAGGGATCAGGGGTTGGTAGTAGAGTGTAGGGATCAGGGGTTGGTAGTAGAGTGTAGGGATGAGGGGTTGGTAGTAGAGTGTAGGGATGAGGGGTTGATAGTAGAGTGTAGGGATGAGGGGTTGGTTGTAGAGTGTAGGGATGAGGGGTTGGTAGTAGAGTGTAGGGATGAGGGGTTGGTAGTAGAGTGTAGGGATCAGGGGTTGGTAGTAGAGTGTAGGGATCAGGGGTTGGTAGTAGAGTGTGGGGATGAGGGGTTGGTAGTAGAGTGTAGGGATCAGGGGTTGGTAGTAGAGTGTAGGGATGAGGGGTTGGTAGTAGAGTGTAGGGATCAGGGGTTGGTAGTAGAGTGTAGGGATCAGGGGTTGGTAGTAGAGTGTGGGGATGAGGGGTTGGTAGTAGAGTGTAGGGATGAGGGGTTGGTTGTAGAGTGTAGGGATGAGGGGTTGGTAGTAGAGTGTAGGGATGAGGGGTTGGTAGTAGAGTGTAGGGATGTGGGGTTGGTAGTAGAGTGTAGGGATCAGGGGTTGGTAGTAGAGTGTAGGGATCAGGGGTTGGTAGTAGAGTGTAGGGATGAGGGGTTGGTAGTAGAGTGTAGGGATGAGGGGTTGATAGTAGAGTGTAGGGATGAGGGGTTGGTTGTAGAGTGTAGGGATGAGGGGTTGGTAGTAGAGTGTAGGGATGAGGGGTTGGTAGTAGAGTGTAGGGATCAGGGGTTGGTAGTAGAGTGTAGGGATGAGGGGTTGGTAGTAGAGTGTGGGGATGAGGGGTTGGTAGTAGAGTGTAGAGATGAGGGGTTGGTAGTAGAGTGTGGGGATGAGGGGTTGGTAGTAGAGTGTAGGGATCAGGGGTTGGTAGTAGAGTGTAGGGATGAGGGGTTGGTAGTAGAGTGTAGGGATCAGGGGTTGGTAGTAGTCAGGGGTTGGTAGTAGAGTGTGGGGATGAGGGGTTGGTAGTAGAGTGTAGAGATGAGGGGTTGGTAGTAGAGTGTGGGGATGAGGGGTTGGTTGTAGAGTGTAGGGATGAGGGGTTGGTAGTAGAGTGTAGGGATCAGGGGTTGGTAGTAGAGTGTAGGGATGAGGGGTTGGTAGTAGAGTGTAGGGATGAGGGGTTGATAGTAGAGTGTAGGGATGAGGGGTTGGTAGTAGAGTGTAGGGATGAGGGGTTGGTAGTAGAGTGTAGGGATCGGGGGTTGGTTGTAGAGTGTAGGGATGAGGGGTTGGTTGTAGGGTGTAGGGATGGGGGGTTGGTAGTAGAGTGTAGGGATGAGGGGTTGGTAGTAGAGTGTAGGGATCGGGGGTTGGTAGTAGAGTGTGGGGATGAGGGGTTGGTAGTAGAGTGTAGGGATCGGGGGTTGGTAGTAGAGTGTGGGGATGAGGGGTTGGTAGTAGAGTGTAGGGATGAGGGGTTGGTAGTAGAGTGTGGGGATGAGGGGTTGGTTGTAGAGTGTAGGGATGAGGGGTTGGTTGTAGAGTGTAGGGATGAGGGGTTGGTAGTAGAGTGTAGGGATGAGGGGTTGGTAGTAGAGTGTGGGGATGAGGGGTTGGTAGTAGAGTGTAGGGATGAGGGGTTGGTATTAGAGTGTAGGGATGAGGGGTTGGTAGTAGAGTGTAGAGATGAGGGGTTGGTAGTAGAGTGTGGGGATCGGGGGTTGGTAGTAGAGTGTGGGGATGAGGGGTTGGTAGTAGAGTGTAGGGATGAGGGGTTGGTAGTAGAGTGTAGGGGTGAGGGGTTGGTAGTAGAGTGTAGGGATCAGGGGTTGGTAGTAGAGTGTAGGAATGAGGGGTTGGTAGTAGAGTGTGGGGATCGGGGGTTGGTAGTAGAGTGTAGGGATGAGGGGTTGGTAGTAGAGTGTAGGGATGAGGGGTTGGTAGTAGAGTGTGGGGATCAGGGGTTGGTAGTAGGGTGTGGGGATGAGGGGTTGGTAGTAGAGTGTAGGGATGAGGGGTTGGTAGTAGAGTGTGGGGATGAGGGGTTGGTAGTAGAGTGTGGGGATGAGGGGTTGGTAGTAGAATGTAGGGATGAGGGGTTGGTAGTAGAGTGTAGGGATGAGGGGTTGGTAGTAGAATGTAGGGATGAGGGGTTGGTAGTAGAGTGTAGGGATGAGGGGTTGGTAGTAGAGTGTAGGGATGAGGGGTTGGTATAGAGTGTAGGGATGAGGGGTTGGTAGTAGAGTGTAGGGATGAGGGGTTGGTAGTAGAGTGTAGGGATGATAGGTTGGTAGTAGAGTGTGGGGATGAGGGGTTGGTAGTAGAGTGTAGGGATGGGGGGTTGGTTGTAGAGTGTAGGGATGAGGGGTTGGTAGTAGAGTGTGGGGATGAGGGGTTGGTAGTAGAGTGTAGGGATGAGGGGTTGGTAGTAGAGTGTAGGGATGAGGGGTTGGTAGTAGAGTGTAGGGATGAGGGGTTGGTAGTAGAGTGTAGGGATGAGGGGTTGGTAGTAGAGTGTGGGGATGAGGGGTTGGTAGTAGAGTGTAGGGATGAGGGGTTGGTAGTAGAGTGTAGGGATGAGGGGTTGGTAGTAGAGTGTGGGGATCAGGGGTTGGTAGTAGAGTGTAGGGATGGGGGGTTGGTTGTAGAGTGTAGGGATGAGGGGTTGGTAGTAGAGTGTAGGGATCGGGGGTTGGTAGTAGAGTGTAGGGATGAGGGGTTGGTAGTAGAGTGTAGGGATGGGGGGTTGGTAGTAGAGTGTAGGGATCGGGGGTTGGTAGTAGAGTGTAGGGATGGGGGGTTGGTTGTAGAGTATAGGGATCGGGGGTTGGTAGTAGAGTGTAGGGATGGGGGGTTGGTTGTAGAGTGTAGGGATGAGGGGTTGGTAGTAGAGTGTAGGGATCGGGGGTTGGTAGTAGAGTGTAGGGATGAGGGGTTGGTAGTAGAGTGTAGGGATGAGGGGTTGGTAGTAGAGTGTAGGGATCGGGGGTTGGTAGTAGAGTGTAGGGATGAGGGGTTGGTAGTAGAGTGTAGGGATGAGGGGTTGGTAGTAGAGTGTAGGGATGAGGGGTTGGTAGTAGAGTGCAGGGATGAGGGGTTGGTAGTAGATTGTAGGGATCAGGGGTTGGTTGTAGAGTGTAGAGATGAGGGGTTGGTAGTAGAGTGTAGGGATGAGGGGTTGGTAGTAGAGTGTAGGGATGAGGGGTTGGTAGTAGAGTGTAGGGATGAGGGGTTGGTAGTAGAGTGTAGGGATGAGGGGTTGGTAGTAGAGTGTAGGGATGAGGGGTTGGTAGTAGAGTGTAGGGATCAGGGGTTGGTAGTAGAGTGTAGGGATGAGGGGTTGGTAGTAGAGTGTAGGGATCGGGGGTTGGTAGTAGAGTGTAGGGATGGGGGGTTGGTTGTAGAGTATAGGGATCGGGGGTTGGTAGTAGAGTGTAGGGATGGGGGGTTGGTTGTAGAGTATAGGGATCGGGGGTTGGTAGTAGAGTGTAGGGATGAGGGGTTGGTAGTAGAGTGTAGGGATGGGGGGTTGGTAGTAGAGTGTAGGGATCGGGGGTTGGTAGTAGAGTGTAGGGATGGGGGGTTGGTTGTAGAGTATAGGGATCGGGGGTTGGTAGTAGAGTGTAGGGATGGGGGGTTGGTTGTAGAGTGTAGGGATGAGGGGTTGGTAGTAGAGTGTAGGGATCGGGGGTTGGTAGTAGAGTGTAGGGATGAGGGGTTGGTAGTAGAGTGTAGGGATGAGGGGTTGGTAGTAGAGTGTAGGGATGAGGGGTTGGTTGTAGAGTGTAGGGATGAGGGGTTGGTAGTAGAGTGTAGGGGTGAGGGCTTGGTAGTAGAGTGTAGGGATCGGGGGTTGGTAGTAGAGTGTAGGGATGAGGGGTTGGTAGTAGATTGTAGGGATCAGGGGTTGGTTGTAGAGTGTAGAGATGAGGGGTTGGTAGTAGAGTGTAGGGATGAGGGGTTGGTAGTAGAGTGTAGGGATGAGGGGTTGGTAGTAGAGTGTAGGGATGAGGGGTTGGTAGTACAGTGTGGGGATGAGGGGTTGGTAGTAGAGAGTAGGGATGAGGGGTTGGTAGTAGAGTGTAGGGATGGGGGGTTGGTAGTAGAGTGTAGGGATCAGGGGTTGGTAGTAGAGTGTAGGGATGAGGGGTTGGTAGTAGAGTGTAGGGATGAGGGGTTGGTAGTAGAGTGTAGGGATGAGGGGTTGATAGTAGAGTGTAGGGATGAGGGGTTGGTTGTAGAGTGTAGGGATGAGGGGTTGGTTGTAGAGTGTAGGGATGAGGGGTTGGTAGTAGAGTGTAGGGATGGGGGGTTGGTAGTAGAGTGTAGGGATGAGGGGTTGGTAGTAGAGTGTAGGGATCGGGGGTTGGTAGTAGAGTGTAGGGATGAGGGGTTGGTAGTAGAGTGTAGGGATGAGGGGTTGGTAGTAGAGTGTAGGGATGAGGGGTTGGTAGTAGAGTGTAGGGATGAGGGGTTGGTAGTAGAGTGTAGGGATGAGGGGTTGGTAGTAGAGTGTAGGGATGAGGGGTTGGTAGTAGAGTGTAGGGATCAGGGGTTGGTAGTAGAGTGTAGGGATGAGGGGTTGGTAGTAGATTGTAGGGATCAGGGGTTGGTTGTAGAGTGTAGGGATGAGGGGTTGGTAGTAGAGTGTAGGGATGAGGGGTTGGTAGTAGAGTGTAGGGATGAGGGGTTGGTAGTAGAGTGTAGGGATGAGGGGTTGGTAGTAGAGTGTGGGGATGAGGGGTTGGTAGTAGAGTGTGGGGATGAGGGGTTGGTAGTAGAGTGTAGAGATGAGGGGTTGGTAGTAGAGTGTGGGGATGAGGGGTTGGTAGTAGAGTGTAGGGATGAGGGGTTGGTAGTAGAGTGTAGGGATGAGGGGTTGGTAGTAGAGTGTAGGGATGAGGGGTTGGTAGTAGAGTGTGGGGATCAGGGGTTGGTAGTAGAGTGTAGGGATGAGGGGTTGGTAGTAGAGTGTAGGGATGAGGGGTTGGTAGTAGAGTGTAGGGATGAGGGGTTGGTAGTAGAGTGTAGGGATGAGGGGTTGGTAGTAGAGTGTAGGGATGAGAGGTTGGTAGTAGAGTGTAGGGATGAGGGGTTGGTAGTAGAGTGTAGGGATGAGGGGTTGGTAGTAGAGTGTAGGGATGAGGGGTTGGTAGTAGAGTGTAGGGATGAGGGGTTGGTAGTAGAGTGTGGGGATCAGGGGTTGGTAGTAGAGTGTAGGGATGAGGGGTTGGTAGTAGAGTGTAGGGATGAGGGGTTGGTAGTAGAGTGTAGGGATGAGGGGTTGGTAGTAGAGTGTAGGGATGAGGGGTTGGTAGTAGAGTGTAGGGATGAGAGGTTGGTAGTAGAGTGTAGGGATGAGGGGTTGGTAGTAGAGTGTAGGGATGAGGGGTTGGTTGTAGAGTGTTGGGATGAGGGGTTGGTAGTAGAGTGTAGGGATGAGGGGTTGGTATTAGAGTGTAGGGATGAGGGGTTGGTAGTAGAGTGTAGAGATGAGGGGTTGGTAGTAGAGTGTGGGGATCGGGGGTTGGTAGTAGAGTGTGGGGATGAGGGGTTGGTAGTAGAGTGTAGGGATGAGGGGTTGGTAGTAGAGTGTAGGGATGAGGGGTTGGTAGTAGAGTGTGGGGATGAGGGGTTGGTAGTAGAGTGTAGGGATGGGGGGTTGGTTGTAGAGTGTAGGGATGAGGGGTTGGTAGTAGAGTGTAGGGATGAGGGGTTGGTAGTAGAGTGTGGGGATCGGGGGTTGGTAGTAGAGTGTAGGGATGAGGGATTGGTAGTAGAGTGTAGGGATGAGGGGTTGGTAGTAGAGTGTAGGGATGAGGGGTTGGTAGTAGAGTGTGGGGATGAGGGGTTGGTAGTAGAGTGTAGGGATGAGGGGTTGGTAGTAGAGTGTAGGGATGAGGGGTTGGTATTAGAGTGTGGGGATGAGGGGTTGGTAGTAGAGTGTAGGGATGAGGGATTGGTAGTAGAGTGTAAGGATGAGGGGTTGGTAGTAGAGTGTAGGGATGAGGGGTTGGTAGTAGAGTGAAGGGATGAGGGGTTGGTAGTAGAGTGTAGGGATGAGGGGTTGGTAGTAGAGTGTGGGGATCGGGGGTTGGTAGTAGAGTGTAGGGATGAGGGGTTGGTAGTAGAGTGTAGGGATGAGGGGTTGGTAGTAGAGTGTAGGGATGAGGGGTTGGTAGTAGAGTGTGGGGATGAGGGGTTGGTAGTAGAGTGTAGGGATGAGGGGTTGGTAGTAGAGTGTGGGGATCGGGGGTTGGTAGTAGAGTGTAGGGATGAGGGGTTGGTAGTAGAGTGTAGGGATGAGGGGTTGGTAGTAGAGTGTAGGGATGAGGGGTTGGTAGTAGAGTGTGGGGATGAGGGGTTGGTAGTAGAGTGTAGGGATGAGGGGTTGGTAGTAGAGTGTAGGGATGAGGGGTTGGTAGTAGAGTGTAGGGATGAGGGGTTGGTAGTAGAGTGTGGGGATCGGGGGTTGGTAGTAGAGTGTAGGGATGAGGGGTTGGTAGTAGAGTGTAGGGATGAGGGGTTGGTAGTAGAGTGTAGGGATGAGGGGTTGGTAGTAGAGTGTGGGGATGAGGGGTTGGTAGTAGAGTGTAGGGATGAGGGGTTGGTAGTAGAGTGTAGGGATGAGGGGTTGGTAGTAGAGTGTAGGGATGAGGGGTTGGTAGTAGAGTGTGGGGATGAGGGGTTGGTAGTAGAGTGTAGGGATGAGGGGTTGGTAGTAGAGTGTAGGGATGAGGGGTTGGTAGTAGAGTGTAGGGATCAGGGGTTGGTAGTAGAGTGTAGGGATGAGGGGTTGGTAGTAGAGTGTAGGGATCAGGGGTTGGTAGTAGAGTGTAGGGATGAGGGGTTGGTAGTAGAGTGTAGGGATGAGGGGTTGGTAGTAGAGTGTAGGGATGAGGGGTTGGTAGTAGAGTGTGGGGATGAGGGGTTGGTAGTAGAGTGTAGGGATGAGGGGTTGGTTGTAGAGTGTAGGGATGAGGGGTTGGTAGTAGAGTGTAGGGATGAGGGGTTGGTAGTAGAGTGTAGGGATGAGGGGTTGGTTGTAGAGTGTAGGGATGAGGGGTTGGTAGTAGAGTGTAGGGATGAGAGGTTGGTAGTAGAGTGTAGGGATGAGGGGTTGGTAGTAGAGTGTAGGGATGAGGGGTTGATAGTAGAGTGTAGGGATGAGGGGTTGGTAGCAGAGTGTAGGGATGAGGGGTTGGTAGTAGAGTGTGGGGATGAGGGGTTGGTAGTAGAGTGTGGGGATGAGGGGTTGGTAGTAGAGTGTGGGGATGAGGGGTTGGTTGTAGAGTGTAGGGATGAGGGGTTGGTAGTAGAGTGTAGGGATGGGGGGTTGGTAGTAGAGTGTAGGGATCAGGGGTTGGTAGTAGAGTGTGGGGATGAGGGGTTGGTAGTAGAGTGTAGGGATCAGGGGTTGGTAGTAGAGTGTAGGGATGAGGGGTTGGTAGTAGAGTGTAGGGATGAGGGGTTGGTAGTAGAGTGTAGGGATCAGGGGTTGGTAGTAGAGTGTAGGGATCAGGGGTTGGTAGTAGAGTGTGGGGATGAGGGGTTGGTAGTAGAGTGTAGGGATCAGGGGTTGGTAGTAGAGTGTAGGGATGAGGGGTTGGTAGTAGAGTGTAGGGATCAGGGGTTGGTAGTAGTCAGGGGTTGGTAGTAGAGTGTGGGGATGAGGGGTTGGTAGTAGAGTGTAGAGATGAGGGGTTGGTAGTAGAGTGTGGGGATGAGGGGTTGGTAGTAGAGTGTAGGGATGAGGGGTTGGTAGTAGAGTGTAGGGATGAGGGGTTGGTTGTAGAGTGTAGGGATGAGGGGTTGGTAGTAGAGTGTAGGGATGAGGGGTTGGTAGTAGAGTGTGGGGATGAGGGGTTGGTAGTAGAGTGTTCGGATGAGGGGTTGGTAGTAGAGTGTGGGGATGAGGGGTTGGTTGTAGAGTGTAGGGATGAGGGGTTGGTAGTAGAGTGTGGGGATCGGGGGTTGGTAGTAGAGTGTGGGGATGAGGGGTTGGTAGTAGAGTGTAGGGATGAGGGGTTGGTAGTAGAGTGTAGGGATGAGGGGTTGGTAGTAGAGTGTGGGGATGAGGGGTTGGTAGTAGAGTGTAGGGATGGGGGGTTGGTTGTAGAGTGTAGGGATGAGGGGTTGGTAGTAGAGTGTAGGGATGAGGGGTTGGTAGTAGAGTGTGGGGATCGGGGGTTGGTAGTAGAGTGTAGGGATGAGGGATTGGTAGTAGAGTGTAGGGATGAGGGGTTGGTAGTAGAGTGTAGGGATGAGGGGTTGGTAGTAGAGTGTGGGGATGAGGGGTTGGTAGTAGAGTGTAGGGATGAGGGGTTGGTAGTAGAGTGTAGGGATGAGGGGTTGGTATTAGAGTGTGGGGATGAGGGGTTGGTAGTAGAGTGTAGGGATGAGGGATTGGTAGTAGAGTGTAAGGATGAGGGGTTGGTAGTAGAGTGTAGGGATGAGGGGTTGGTAGTAGAGTGAAGGGATGAGGGGTTGGTAGTAGAGTGTAGGGATGAGGGGTTGGTAGTAGAGTGTGGGGATCGGGGGTTGGTAGTAGAGTGTAGGGATGAGGGGTTGGTAGTAGAGTGTAGGGATGAGGGGTTGGTAGTAGAGTGTAGGGATGAGGGGTTGGTAGTAGAGTGTGGGGATGAGGGGTTGGTAGTAGAGTGTAGGGATGAGGGGTTGGTAGTAGAGTGTGGGGATCGGGGGTTGGTAGTAGAGTGTAGGGATGAGGGGTTGGTAGTAGAGTGTAGGGATGAGGGGTTGGTAGTAGAGTGTAGGGATGAGGGGTTGGTAGTAGAGTGTGGGGATGAGGGGTTGGTAGTAGAGTGTAGGGATGAGGGGTTGGTAGTAGAGTGTAGGGATGGGGGGTTGGTTGTAGAGTATAGGGATCGGGGGTTGGTAGTAGAGTGTAGGGATGGGGGGTTGGTTGTAGAGTATAGGGATCGGGGGTTGGTAGTAGAGTGTAGGGATGAGGGGTTGGTAGTAGAGTGTAGGGATGGGGGGTTGGTAGTAGAGTGTAGGGATCGGGGGTTGGTAGTAGAGTGTAGGGATGGGGGGTTGGTTGTAGAGTATAGGGATCGGGGGTTGGTAGTAGAGTGTAGGGATGGGGGGTTGGTTGTAGAGTGTAGGGATGAGGGGTTGGTAGTAGAGTGTAGGGATCGGGGGTTGGTAGTAGAGTGTAGGGATGAGGGGTTGGTAGTAGAGTGTAGGGATGAGGGGTTGGTAGTAGAGTGTAGGGATGAGGGGTTGGTTGTAGAGTGTAGGGATGAGGGGTTGGTAGTAGAGTGTAGGGGTGAGGGCTTGGTAGTAGAGTGTAGGGATCGGGGGTTGGTAGTAGAGTGTAGGGATGAGGGGTTGGTAGTAGATTGTAGGGATCAGGGGTTGGTTGTAGAGTGTAGAGATGAGGGGTTGGTAGTAGAGTGTAGGGATGAGGGGTTGGTAGTAGAGTGTAGGGATGAGGGGTTGGTAGTAGAGTGTAGGGATGAGGGGTTGGTAGTACAGTGTGGGGATGAGGGGTTGGTAGTAGAGAGTAGGGATGAGGGGTTGGTAGTAGAGTGTAGGGATGGGGGTTGGTAGTAGAGTGTAGGGATCAGGGGTTGGTAGTAGAGTGTAGGGATGAGGGGTTGGTAGTAGAGTGTAGGGATGAGGGGTTGGTAGTAGAGTGTAGGGATGAGGGGTTGATAGTAGAGTGTAGGGATGAGGGGTTGGTTGTAGAGTGTAGGGATGAGGGGTTGGTTGTAGAGTGTAGGGATGAGGGGTTGGTAGTAGAGTGTAGGGATGGGGGGTTGGTAGTAGAGTGTAGGGATGAGGGGTTGGTAGTAGAGTGTAGGGATCGGGGGTTGGTAGTAGAGTGTAGGGATGAGGGGTTGGTAGTAGAGTGTAGGGATGAGGGGTTGGTAGTAGAGTGTAGGGATGAGGGGTTGGTAGTAGAGTGTAGGGATGAGGGGTTGGTAGTAGAGTGTAGGGATGAGGGGTTGGTAGTAGAGTGTAGGGATGAGGGGTTGGTAGTAGAGTGTAGGGATCAGGGGTTGGTAGTAGAGTGTAGGGATGAGGGGTTGGTAGTAGATTGTAGGGATCAGGGGTTGGTTGTAGAGTGTAGGGATGAGGGGTTGGTAGTAGAGTGTAGGGATGAGGGGTTGGTAGTAGAGTGTAGGGATGAGGGGTTGGTAGTAGAGTGTAGGGATGAGGGGTTGGTAGTAGAGTGTGGGGATGAGGGGTTGGTAGTAGAGTGTGGGGATGAGGGGTTGGTAGTAGAGTGTAGAGATGAGGGGTTGGTAGTAGAGTGTGGGGATGAGGGGTTGGTAGTAGAGTGTAGGGATGAGGGGTTGGTAGTAGAGTGTAGGGATGAGGGGTTGGTAGTAGAGTGTAGGGATGAGGGGTTGGTAGTAGAGTGTGGGGATCAGGGGTTGGTAGTAGAGTGTAGGGATGAGGGGTTGGTAGTAGAGTGTAGGGATGAGGGGTTGGTAGTAGAGTGTAGGGATGAGGGGTTGGTAGTAGAGTGTAGGGATGAGGGGTTGGTAGTAGAGTGTAGGGATGAGAGGTTGGTAGTAGAGTGTAGGGATGAGGGGTTGGTAGTAGAGTGTAGGGATGAGGGGTTGGTAGTAGAGTGTAGGGATGAGGGGTTGGTAGTAGAGTGTAGGGATGAGGGGTTGGTAGTAGAGTGTGGGGATCAGGGGTTGGTAGTAGAGTGTAGGGATGAGGGGTTGGTAGTAGAGTGTAGGGATGAGGGGTTGGTAGTAGAGTGTAGGGATGAGGGGTTGGTAGTAGAGTGTAGGGATGAGGGGTTGGTAGTAGAGTGTAGGGATGAGAGGTTGGTAGTAGAGTGTAGGGATGAGGGGTTGGTAGTAGAGTGTAGGGATGAGGGGTTGGTTGTAGAGTGTTGGGATGAGGGGTTGGTAGTAGAGTGTAGGGATGAGGGGTTGGTATTAGAGTGTAGGGATGAGGGGTTGGTAGTAGAGTGTAGAGATGAGGGGTTGGTAGTAGAGTGTGGGGATCGGGGGTTGGTAGTAGAGTGTGGGGATGAGGGGTTGGTAGTAGAGTGTAGGGATGAGGGGTTGGTAGTAGAGTGTAGGGATGAGGGGTTGGTAGTAGAGTGTGGGGATGAGGGGTTGGTAGTAGAGTGTAGGGATGGGGGGTTGGTTGTAGAGTGTAGGGATGAGGGGTTGGTAGTAGAGTGTAGGGATGAGGGGTTGGTAGTAGAGTGTGGGGATCGGGGGTTGGTAGTAGAGTGTAGGGATGAGGGATTGGTAGTAGAGTGTAGGGATGAGGGGTTGGTAGTAGAGTGTAGGGATGAGGGGTTGGTAGTAGAGTGTGGGGATGAGGGGTTGGTAGTAGAGTGTAGGGATGAGGGGTTGGTAGTAGAGTGTAGGGATGAGGGGTTGGTATTAGAGTGTGGGGATGAGGGGTTGGTAGTAGAGTGTAGGGATGAGGGATTGGTAGTAGAGTGTAAGGATGAGGGGTTGGTAGTAGAGTGTAGGGATGAGGGGTTGGTAGTAGAGTGAAGGGATGAGGGGTTGGTAGTAGAGTGTAGGGATGAGGGGTTGGTAGTAGAGTGTGGGGATCGGGGGTTGGTAGTAGAGTGTAGGGATGAGGGGTTGGTAGTAGAGTGTAGGGATGAGGGGTTGGTAGTAGAGTGTAGGGATGAGGGGTTGGTAGTAGAGTGTGGGGATGAGGGGTTGGTAGTAGAGTGTAGGGATGAGGGGTTGGTAGTAGAGTGTGGGGATCGGGGGTTGGTAGTAGAGTGTAGGGATGAGGGGTTGGTAGTAGAGTGTAGGGATGAGGGGTTGGTAGTAGAGTGTAGGGATGAGGGGTTGGTAGTAGAGTGTGGGGATGAGGGGTTGGTAGTAGAGTGTAGGGATGAGGGGTTGGTAGTAGAGTGTAGGGATGAGGGGTTGGTAGTAGAGTGTAGGGATGAGGGGTTGGTAGTAGAGTGTGGGGATCGGGGGTTGGTAGTAGAGTGTAGGGATGAGGGGTTGGTAGTAGAGTGTAGGGATGAGGGGTTGGTAGTAGAGTGTAGGGATGAGGGGTTGGTAGTAGAGTGTGGGGATGAGGGGTTGGTAGTAGAGTGTAGGGATGAGGGGTTGGTAGTAGAGTGTAGGGATGAGGGGTTGGTAGTAGAGTGTAGGGATGAGGGGTTGGTAGTAGAGTGTGGGGATGAGGGGTTGGTAGTAGAGTGTAGGGATGAGGGGTTGGTAGTAGAGTGTAGGGATGAGGGGTTGGTAGTAGAGTGTAGGGATCAGGGGTTGGTAGTAGAGTGTAGGGATGAGGGGTTGGTAGTAGAGTGTAGGGATCAGGGGTTGGTAGTAGAGTGTAGGGATGAGGGGTTGGTAGTAGAGTGTAGGGATGAGGGGTTGGTAGTAGAGTGTAGGGATGAGGGGTTGGTAGTAGAGTGTGGGGATGAGGGGTTGGTAGTAGAGTGTAGGGATGAGGGGTTGGTTGTAGAGTGTAGGGATGAGGGGTTGGTAGTAGAGTGTAGGGATGAGGGGTTGGTAGTAGAGTGTAGGGATGAGGGGTTGGTTGTAGAGTGTAGGGATGAGGGGTTGGTAGTAGAGTGTAGGGATGAGAGGTTGGTAGTAGAGTGTAGGGATGAGGGGTTGGTAGTAGAGTGTAGGGATGAGGGGTTGATAGTAGAGTGTAGGGATGAGGGGTTGGTAGCAGAGTGTAGGGATGAGGGGTTGGTAGTAGAGTGTGGGGATGAGGGGTTGGTAGTAGAGTGTGGGGATGAGGGGTTGGTAGTAGAGTGTGGGGATGAGGGGTTGGTTGTAGAGTGTAGGGATGAGGGGTTGGTAGTAGAGTGTAGGGATGGGGGGTTGGTAGTAGAGTGTAGGGATCAGGGGTTGGTAGTAGAGTGTGGGGATGAGGGGTTGGTAGTAGAGTGTAGGGATCAGGGGTTGGTAGTAGAGTGTAGGGATGAGGGGTTGGTAGTAGAGTGTAGGGATGAGGGGTTGGTAGTAGAGTGTAGGGATCAGGGGTTGGTAGTAGAGTGTAGGGATCAGGGGTTGGTAGTAGAGTGTGGGGATGAGGGGTTGGTAGTAGAGTGTAGGGATCAGGGGTTGGTAGTAGAGTGTAGGGATGAGGGGTTGGTAGTAGAGTGTAGGGATCAGGGGTTGGTAGTAGTCAGGGGTTGGTAGTAGAGTGTGGGGATGAGGGGTTGGTAGTAGAGTGTAGAGATGAGGGGTTGGTAGTAGAGTGTGGGATGAGGGGTTGGTAGTAGAGTGTAGGGATGAGGGGTTGGTAGTAGAGTGTAGGGATGAGGGGTTGGTTGTAGAGTGTAGGGATGAGGGGTTGGTAGTAGAGTGTAGGGATGAGGGGTTGGTAGTAGAGTGTGGGGATGAGGGGTTGGTAGTAGAGTGTTCGGATGAGGGGTTGGTAGTAGAGTGTGGGGATGAGGGGTTGGTTGTAGAGTGTAGGGATGAGGGGTTGGTAGTAGAGTGTGGGGATCGGGGGTTGGTAGTAGAGTGTGGGGATGAGGGGTTGGTAGTAGAGTGTAGGGATGAGGGGTTGGTAGTAGAGTGTAGGGATGAGGGGTTGGTAGTAGAGTGTGGGGATGAGGGGTTGGTAGTAGAGTGTAGGGATGGGGGGTTGGTTGTAGAGTGTAGGGATGAGGGGTTGGTAGTAGAGTGTAGGGATGAGGGGTTGGTAGTAGAGTGTGGGGATCGGGGGTTGGTAGTAGAGTGTAGGGATGAGGGATTGGTAGTAGAGTGTAGGGATGAGGGGTTGGTAGTAGAGTGTAGGGATGAGGGGTTGGTAGTAGAGTGTGGGGATGAGGGGTTGGTAGTAGAGTGTAGGGATGAGGGGTTGGTAGTAGAGTGTAGGGATGAGGGGTTGGTATTAGAGTGTGGGGATGAGGGGTTGGTAGTAGAGTGTAGGGATGAGGGATTGGTAGTAGAGTGTAAGGATGAGGGGTTGGTAGTAGAGTGTAGGGATGAGGGGTTGGTAGTAGAGTGAAGGGATGAGGGGTTGGTAGTAGAGTGTAGGGATGAGGGGTTGGTAGTAGAGTGTGGGGATCGGGGGTTGGTAGTAGAGTGTAGGGATGAGGGGTTGGTAGTAGAGTGTAGGGATGAGGGGTTGGTAGTAGAGTGTAGGGATGAGGGGTTGGTAGTAGAGTGTGGGGATGAGGGGTTGGTAGTAGAGTGTAGGGATGAGGGGTTGGTAGTAGAGTGTGGGGATCGGGGGTTGGTAGTAGAGTGTAGGGATGAGGGGTTGGTAGTAGAGTGTAGGGATGAGGGGTTGGTAGTAGAGTGTAGGGATGAGGGGTTGGTAGTAGAGTGTGGGGATGAGGGGTTGGTAGTAGAGTGTAGGGATGAGGGGTTGGTAGTAGAGTGTAGGGATGAGGGGTTGGTAGTAGAGTGTAGGGATGAGGGGTTGGTAGTAGAGTGTGGGGATCGGGGGTTGGTAGTAGAGTGTAGGGATGAGGGGTTGGTAGTAGAGTGTAGGGATGAGGGGTTGGTAGTAGAGTGTAGGGATGAGGGGTTGGTAGTAGAGTGTGGGGATGAGGGGTTGGTAGTAGAGTGTAGGGATGAGGGGTTGGTAGTAGAGTGTAGGGATGAGGGGTTGGTAGTAGAGTGTAGGGATGAGGGGTTGGTAGTAGAGTGTGGGATGAGGGGTTGGTAGTAGAGTGTAGGGATGAGGGGTTGGTAGTAGAGTGTAGGGATGAGGGGTTGGTAGTAGAGTGTAGGGATCAGGGGTTGGTAGTAGAGTGTAGGGATGAGGGGTTGGTAGTAGAGTGTAGGGATCAGGGGTTGGTAGTAGAGTGTAGGGATGAGGGGTTGGTAGTAGAGTGTAGGGATGAGGGGTTGGTAGTAGAGTGTAGGGATGAGGGGTTGGTAGTAGAGTGTGGGGATGAGGGGTTGGTAGTAGAGTGTAGGGATGAGGGGTTGGTTGTAGAGTGTAGGGATGAGGGGTTGGTAGTAGAGTGTAGGGATGAGGGGTTGGTAGTAGAGTGTAGGGATGAGGGGTTGGTTGTAGAGTGTAGGGATGAGGGGTTGGTAGTAGAGTGTAGGGATGAGAGGTTGGTAGTAGAGTGTAGGGATGAGGGGTTGGTAGTAGAGTGTAGGGATGAGGGGTTGATAGTAGAGTGTAGGGATGAGGGGTTGGTAGCAGAGTGTAGGGATGAGGGGTTGGTAGTAGAGTGTGGGGATGAGGGGTTGGTAGTAGAGTGTGGGGATGAGGGGTTGGTAGTAGAGTGTGGGGATGAGGGGTTGGTTGTAGAGTGTAGGGATGAGGGGTTGGTAGTAGAGTGTAGGGATGGGGGGTTGGTAGTAGAGTGTAGGGATCAGGGGTTGGTAGTAGAGTGTGGGGATGAGGGGTTGGTAGTAGAGTGTAGGGATCAGGGGTTGGTAGTAGAGTGTAGGGATGAGGGGTTGGTAGTAGAGTGTAGGGATGAGGGGTTGGTAGTAGAGTGTAGGGATCAGGGGTTGGTAGTAGAGTGTAGGGATCAGGGGTTGGTAGTAGAGTGTGGGGATGAGGGGTTGGTAGTAGAGTGTAGGGATCAGGGGTTGGTAGTAGAGTGTAGGGATGAGGGGTTGGTAGTAGAGTGTAGGGATCAGGGGTTGGTAGTAGTCAGGGGTTGGTAGTAGAGTGTGGGGATGAGGGGTTGGTAGTAGAGTGTAGAGATGAGGGGTTGGTAGTAGAGTGTGGGGATGAGGGGTTGGTAGTAGAGTGTAGGGATGAGGGGTTGGTAGTAGAGTGTAGGGATGAGGGGTTGGTTGTAGAGTGTAGGGATGAGGGGTTGGTAGTAGAGTGTAGGGATGAGGGGTTGGTAGTAGAGTGTAGGGATGAGGGGTTGGTTGTAGAGTGTAGGGATGAGGGGTTGGTAGTAGAGTGTAGGGATGAGAGGTTGGTAGTAGAGTGTAGGGATGAGGGGTTGGTAGTAGAGTGTAGGGATGAGGGGTTGATAGTAGAGTGTAGGGATGAGGGGTTGGTAGCAGAGTGTAGGGATGAGGGGTTGGTAGTAGAGTGTGGGGATGAGGGGTTGGTAGTAGAGTGTTCGGATGAGGGGTTGGTAGTAGAGTGTGGGGATGAGGGGTTGGTTGTAGAGTGTAGGGATGAGGGGTTGGTAGTAGAGTGTAGGGATGGGGGGGTTGGTAGTAGAGTGTAGGGATCAGGGGTTGGTAGTAGAGTGTAGGATCAGGGGTTGGTAGTAGAGTGTAGGGATGAGGGGTTGGTAGTAGAGTGTAGAGATGAGGGGTTGGTAGTAGAGTGTAGGGATGAGGGGTTGGTAGTAGAGTGTAGAGATGAGGGGTTGGTAGTAGAGTGTAGGGATGAGGGGTTGGTAGTAGAGTGTAGGGATGAGGGGTTGGTTGTAGAGTGTAGGGATGAGGGGTTGGTTGTAGAGTGTAGAGATGAGGGGTTGGTTGTAGAGTGTAGGGATGAGGGGTTGGTTGTAGAGTGTAGGGATGAGGGGTTGGTAGTAGAGTGTGGGGATGAGGGGTTGGTAGTAGAGTGTGGGGATGAGGGGTTGGTAGTAGAGTGTAGGGATGAGGGGTTGGTAGTAGAGTGTAGGGATGAGGGGTTGGTAGTAGAGTGTAGGGATGAGGGGTTGGTAGTAGAGTGTAGGGATGAGGGGTTGGTAGTAGAGTGTAGGGATGAGGGGTTGGTAGTAGAGTGTAGGGATGAGGGGTTGGTAGTAGAGTGTAGGGATCAGGGGTTGGTAGTAGAGTGTAGGGATCAGGGGTTGGTAGTAGAGTGTGGGGATGAGGGGTTGGTAGTAGAGTGTAGAGATGAGGGGTTGGTAGTAGAGTGTGGGGATGAGGGGTTGGTAGTAGAGTGTAGGGATGAGGGTTGGTAGTAGAGTGTAGGGATGAGGGGTTGGTTGTAGAGTGTAGGGATGAGGGGTTGGTAGTAGAGTGTAGGGATGAGGGGTTGGTAGTAGAGTGTAGGGATCAGGGGTTGGTAGTAGAGTGTGGGGATGAGGGGTTGGTAGTAGAGTGTAGAGATGAGGGGTTGGTAGTAGAGTGTGCGGATGAGGGGTTGGTAGTAGAGTGTAGGGATGAGGGGTTGGTAGTAGAGTGTAGGGATGAGGGGTTGGTAGTAGAGTGTAGGGATGAGGGGTTGGTAGTAGAGTGTAGGGATGAGGGGTTGGTTGTAGAGTGTAGAGATGAGGGGTTGGTAGTAGAGTGTAGGGATGAGGGGTTGGTAGTAGAGTGTGGGGATGAGGGGTTGGTAGTAGAGTGTAGGGATGAGGGGTTGGTTGTAGAGTGTAGGGATGAGGGGTTGGTAGTAGAGTGTAGGGATGAGGGGTTGGTAGTAGAGTGTAGGGATGAGGGGTTGGTAGTAGAGTGTGGGGATGAGGGGTTGGTAGTAGTGGTAGGGATCGGGGGTTGGTAGTAGAGTGTAGGGATGAGGGGTTGGTAGTAGAGTGTAGGGATGAGGGGTTGGTAGTAGAGTGTGGGGATGAGGGGTTGGTAGTAGAGTGTAGGGATGAGGGGGTTGGTAGTAGAGTGTGGGGATGAGGGGTTGGTAGTAGAGTGTAGGGATCGGGGGTTGGTAGTAGAGTGTAGGGATGAGGGGTTGGTAGTAGAGTGTGGGGATGAGGGGGTTGGTAGTAGAGTGTGGGGATGAGGGGTTGGTAGTAGAGTGTAGGGATGAGGGGTTGGTAGTAGAGTGTAGGGATGAGGGGTTGGTAGTAGAGTGTAGGGATGAGGGGTTGGTAGTAGAGTGTGGGGATGAGGGGTTGGTAGTAGAGTGTGGGATGAGGGGTTGGTAGTAGAGTGTAGGGATGAGGGGTTGGTAGTAGAGTGTAGGGATGAGGGGTTGGTAGTAGAGTGTAGGGATGAGGGGTTGGTAGTAGGGTGTAGGGATGAGGGGTTGGTAGTAGGGTGTGGGGATGAGGGGTTGGTAGTAGAGTGTGGGGATGAGGGGTTGGTAGTAGAGTGTGGGGATGAGGGGTTGGTAGTAGAGTGTAGGGATGAGGGGTTGGTTGTAGAGTGTAGAGATGAGGGGTTGGTAGTAGAGTGTAGGGATGAGGGGTTGGTAGTAGAGTGTAGGGATGAGGGGTTGGTTGTAGAGTGTAGAGATGAGGGGTTGGTAGTAGAGTGTAGGGATGAGGGGTTGGTAGTAGAGTGTAGGGATGAGGGGTTGGTAGTAGGGTTGTGGGGATGAGGGGTTGGTAGTAGAGTGTAGGGATGAGGGGTTGGTAGTAGAGTGTAGGGATGAGGGGTTGGTAGTAGAGTGTAGGGATGAGGGGTTGGTAGTAGAGTGTAGGGATGAGGGGTTGGTAGTAGAGTGTAGGGATGAGGGGTTGGTAGTAGAGTGTAGGGATGAGGGGTTGGTAGTAGAGTGTAGGGATGAGGGGTTGGTAGTAGAGTGTGGGGATGAGGGGTTGGTAGTAGAGTGTGGGGATCAGGGGTTGGTAGTAGAGTGTAGGGATGAGGGGTTGGTAGTAGAGTGTAGGGATGAGGGGTTGGTAGTAGAGTGTAGGGATCGGGGGTTGGTAGTAGAGTGTGGGGATGAGGGGTTGGTAGTAGAGTGTAGGGATGAGGGGTTGGTAGTAGAGTGTGGGGATGAGGGGTTGGTAGTAGAGTGTAGGGATGAGGGGTTGGTAGTAGAGTGTAGGGATGAGGGGTTGGTAGTAGAGTGTAGGGATGAGGGGTGGTAGTAGAGTGTGGGGATGAGGGGTTGGTAGTAGAGTGTAGGGATGAGGGGTTGGTAGTAGAGTGTAGGGATGAGGGGTTGGTATTAGAGTGTGGGGATGAGGGGTTGGTAGTAGAGTGTAGGGATGAGGGATTGGTAGTAGAGTGTAGGGATGAGGGATTGGTAGTAGAGTGTAGGGATGAGGGGTTGGTAGTAGAGTGTAGGGATGAGGGGTTGGTAGTAGAGTGTAGGGATGAGGGGTTGGTAGTAGAGTGTAGGGATGAGGGGTTGGTAGTAGAGTGTGGGGATGAGGGGTTGGTAGTAGAGTGTGGGGATGAGGGGTTGGTAGTAGAGTGTAGGGATCGGGGGATGGTAGTAGAGTGTAGGGATGAGGGGTTGGTAGTAGAGTGTGGGGATGAGGGGTTGGTAGTAGAGTGTGGAGATGAGGGGTTGGTAGTAGAGTGTAGGGATGAGGGGTTGGTTGTAGAGTGTAGGGATGAGGGGTTGGTAGTAGGGTGTGGGGATGAGGGGTTCGTAGTAGAGTGTGGGGATGAGGGGTTGGTAGTAGAGTGTAGGGATGAGGGGTTGGTTGTAGAGTGTAGAGATGAGGGGTTGGTAGTAGAGTGTAGGGATGAGGGGTTGGTAGTAGAGTGTGGGGATGAGGGGTTGGTAGTAGAGTGTGGGGATGAGGAGTTGGTAGTAGAGTGTAGGGATGAGGGGTTGGTAGTAGAGTGTAGGGATGAGGGGTTGGTAGTAGAGTGTAGGGATGAGGGGTTGGTAGTAGAGTGTGGGGATGAGGGGTTGGTAGTAGAGTGTGGGGATGAGGGGTTGGTAGTAGAGTGTAGGGATGAGGGGTTGGTAGTAGAGTGTAGGGATGAGGGGTTGGTAGTAGAGTGTAGGGATGAGGGGTTGGTAGTAGAGTGTAGGGATCAGGGGTTGGTAGTAGAGTGTGGGGATGAGGGGTTGGTAGTAGAGTGTGGGGATGAGGGGTTGGTAGTAGAGTGTGGGGATGAGGGGTTGGTAGTAGAGTGTAGGGATGAGGGGTTGGTAGTAGAGTGTAGGGATGAGGGGTTGGTAGTAGAGTGTAGGGATGAGGGGTTGGTAGTAGAGTGTAGGGATGAGGGGTTGGTTGTAGAGTGTAGGGATGAGGGGTTGGTAGTAGAGTGTAGGGATGAGGGGTTGGTAGTAGAGTGTGGGGATGAGGGGTTGGTAGTAGAGTGTAGGGATCAGGGGTTGGTAGTAGAGTGTGGGGATGAGGGGTTGGTAGTAGAGTGTAGGGATGAGGGGTTGGTAGTAGAGTGTAGGGATGAGGGGTTGGTAGTAGAGTGTAGGGATGAGGGGTTGGTAGTAGAGTGTAGGGATGAGGGGTTGGTAGTAGAGTGTAGGGATGAGGGGTTGGTAGTAGAGTGTAGGGATGAGGGGTTGGTAGTAGAGTGTGGGGATGAGGGGTTGGTAGTAGAGTGTGGGGATGAGGGGTTGGTAGTAGAGTGTGGGGATGAGGGGTTGGTAGTAGAGTGTGGGGATGAGGGGTTGGTAGTAGAGTGTGGGGATGAGGGGTTGGTAGTAGAGTGTAGGGATCAGGGGTTGGTAGTAGAGTGTGGGGATGAGGGGTTGGTAGTAGAGTGTAGGGATCAGGGGTTGGTAGTAGAGTGTAGGGATGAGGGGTTGGTAGTAGAGTGTAGGGATGAGGGATTGGTAGTAGAGTGTAGGGATGAGGGATTGGTAGTAGAGTGTAGGGATGAGGGGTTGGTAGTAGAGTGTAGGGATGAGGGGTTGGTAGTAGAGTGTAGGGATGAGGGGTTGGTAGTAGAGTGTAGGGATGAGGGGTTGGTAGTAGAGTGTGGGGATGAGGGGTTGGTAGTAGAGTGTGGGGATGAGGGGTTGGTAGTAGAGTGTAGGGATGAGGGGTTGGTTGTAGAAAGTAGAGATGAGGGGTTGGTAGTAGAGTGTAGGGATGAGGGGTTGGTAGTAGAGTGTAGGGATGAGGGGTTGGTTGTAGAGTGTAGAGATGAGGGGTTGGTAGTAGAGTGTAGGGATGAGGGGTTGGTAGTAGAGTGTAGGGATGAGGGGTTGGTTGTAGAGTGTAGAGATGAGGGGTTGGTAGTAGAGTGTAGGGATGAGGGGTTGGTAGTAGAGTGTAGGGATGAGGGGTTGGTAGTAGGGTGTGGGGATGAGGGGTTGGTAGTAGAGTGTGGGGATGAGGGGTTGGTAGTAGAGTGTGGGGATGAGGGGTTGGTAGTAGAATGTAGGGATGAGGGGTTGGTAGTAGAGTGTAGGGATCAGGGGTTGGTAGTAGAGTGTAGGGATGAGGGGTTGGTAGTAGAGTGTAGGGATGAGGGGTTGGTAGTAGAGTGTGGTGTGGGGATGAGGGGTTGGTAGTAGAGTGTAGGGGTGAGGGGTTGGTAGTAGAGTGTAGGGATCAGGGGTTGGTAGTAGAGTGTAGGGATGAGGGGTTGGTAGTAGAGTGTGGGGATGAGGGGGTTGGTAGTAGAGTGTGGGGATGAGGGGTTGGTAGTAGAGTGTGGGGATGAGGGGTTGGTAGTAGAGTGTAGGGATGAGGGGTTGGTTGTAGAGTGTAGAGATGAGGGGTTGGTAGTAGAGTGTAGGGATGAGGGGTTGGTAGTAGAGTGTAGGGATGAGGGGTTGGTAGTAGGGTGTGGGGATGAGGGGTTGGTAGTAGAGTGTGGGGATGAGGGGTTGGTAGTAGAGTGTAGGGATGAGGGGTTGGTAGTAGAGTGTAGGGATGAGGGGTTGGTTGTAGAAAGTAGAGATGAGGGGTTGGTAGTAGAGTGTAGGGATGAGGGGTTGGTAGTAGAGTGTAGGGATGAGGGGTTGGTTGTAGAGTGTAGAGATGAGGGGTTGGTAGTAGAGTGTAGGGATGAGGGGTTGGTAGTAGAGTGTAGGGATGAGGGGTTGGTTGTAGAGTGTAGAGATGAGGGGTTGGTAGTAGAGTGTAGGGATGAGGGGTTGGTAGTAGAGTGTAGGGATGAGGGGTTGGTAGTAGGGTGTGGGGGATGAGGGGTTGGTAGTAGAGTGTGGGGATGAGGGGTTGGTAGTAGAGTGTGGGGATGAGGGGTTGGTAGTAGAATGTAGGGATGAGGGGGTTGGTAGTAGAGTGTAGGGATCAGGGGTTGGTAGTAGAGTGTAGGGATGAGGGGTTGGTAGTAGAGTGTAGGGATGAGGGGTTGGTAGTAGAGTGTGGGGATGAGGGGTTGGTAGTAGAGTGTAGGGGTGAGGGGTTGGTAGTAGAGTGTAGGGATGAGGGGTTGGTAGTAGAGTGTAGGGATGAGGGGTTGGTTGTAGAGTGTAGGGATGAGGGGTTGGTAGTAGAGTGTGGGGATGAGGGGTTGGTAGTAGAGTGTGGGGATGAGGGGTTGGTAGTAGAGTGTAGGGATGAGGGGTTGGTAGTAGAGTGTAGGGATCAGGGGTTGGTAGTAGAGTGTGGGGATGAGGGGTTGGTAGTAGAGTGTGGGGATGAGGGGTTGGTAGTAGAGTGTGGGGATGAGGGGTTGGTAGTAGAGTGTAGGGATGAGGGGTTGGTAGTAGAGTGTAGGGATGAGGGGTTGGTAGTAGAGTGTAGGGATGAGGGGTTGGTAGTAGAGTGTGGGGATGAGGGGTTGGTAGTAGAGTGTGGGGATGAGGGGCTGGTAGTAGAGTGTAGGGATGAGGGGTTGGTAGTAGAGTGTAGGGATGAGGGGTTGGTAGTAGAGTGTAGGGATGAGGGGTTGGTAGTAGAGTGTGGGGATGAGGGGTTGGTAGTAGAGTGTGGGGATGAGGGGCTGGTAGTAGAGTGTAGGGATGAGCGGTTGGTAGTAGAGTGTAGGGATGAGGGGGTTGGTAGTAGAGTGTAGGGATGAGGGGTTGGTAGTAGAGTGTGGGGATGAGGGGTTGGTAGTAGAGTGTGGGGATGAGGGGTTGGTAGTAGAGTGTAGGGATGAGCGGTTGGTAGTAGAGTGTAGGGATGAGGGGTTGGTAGTAGAGTGTAGGGATGAGGGGTTGGTAGTAGAGTGTAGGGATGAGGGGTTGGTAGTAGAGTGTAGGGATGAGGGGTTGGTAGTAGAGTGTAGGGATCAGAGGTTGGTAGTAGAGTGTAGGGATGAGGGGTTGAGAAAGTAGAGTGTAGGGATGAGGGGTTGGTAGTAGAGTGTAGGGATGAGGGGTTGGTAGTAGAGTGTAGGGATGAGGGGTTGGTAGTAGAGTGTAGGGATCAGAGGTTGGTAGTAGAGTGTAGGGATGAGGGGTTGAGATAGTAGAGTGTAGGGATGAGGGGTTGGTAGTAGAGTGTAGGGATGAGGGGTTGGTAGTAGAGTGTGTGGATGAGGGGTTGGTAGTAGAGTGTAGGGATGAGGGGTTGGTAGTAGAGTGTAGGGATGAGGGGTTGGTAGTAGAGTGTAGGGATGAGGGGTTGGTAGTAGAGTGTAGGGGTGAGGGGTTGGTAGTAGAGTGTAGAGATGAGGGGTTGGTAGTAGAGTGTAGGGATGAGGGGTTGGTAGTAGAGTGTAGGGATGAGGGGGTTGGTAGTAGAGTGTGGGGATCGGGGGTTGGTAGTAGAGTGTAGGGATGAGGGGTTGGTAGTAGAGTGTAGGGATGAGGGGTTGGTAGTAGAGTGTAGGGATGAGGGGTTGGTAGTAGAGTGTAGGGATGAGGGGTTGGTAGTAGAGTGTAGGGATGAGGGGTTGGTAGTAGAGTGTAGGGATGAGGGGTTGGTAGTAGAGTGTAGGGATCAGGGGTTGGTAGTAGAGTGTAGGGATGAGGGGTTGGTAGTAGATTGTAGGGATGCAGGGGTTGGTTGTAGAGTGTAGGGATGAGGGGTTGGTAGTAGAGTGTAGGGATGAGGGGTTGGTAGTAGAGTGTAGGGATGAGGGGTTGGTAGTAGAGTGTAGGGATGAGGGGTTGGTAGTAGAGTGTGGGGATGAGGGGTTGGTAGTAGAGTGTAGAGATGAGGGGTTGGTAGTAGAGTGTGGGGATGAGGGGTTGGTAGTAGAGTGTAGGGATGAGGGGTTGGTAGTAGAGTGTAGGGATCAGGGGTTGGTAGTAGAGTGTAGGGATCAGGGGTTGGTAGTAGAGTGTGGGGATGAGGGGTTGGTAGTAGAGTGTAGGGATGAGGGGTTGGTTGTAGAGTGTAGGGATGAGGGGTTGGTAGTAGAGTGTAGGGGTGAGGGGTTGGTAGTAGAGTGTAGGGATGAGGGGTTGGTTGTAGAGTGTAGGGATGAGGGGTTGGTAGTAGAGTGTGGGGATGAGGGGTTGGTAGTAGAGTGTGGGGATGAGGGGTTGGTAGTAGAGTGTAGGGATCAGGGGTTGGTAGTAGAGTGTGGGGATGAGGGGTTGGTAGTAGAGTGTAGGGATGAGGGGGTTGGTAGTAGAGTGTAGGGATGAGGGGTTGGTAGTAGAGTGTAGGGATGAGGGGTTGGTAGTAGAGTGTAGCGATGAGGGGTTGGTAGTAGAGTGTAGGGATGAGGGGTTGGTAGTAGAGTGTGGGGATGAGGGGTTGGTAGTAGAGTGTGGGGATGAGGGGTTGGTAGTAGAGTGTGGGGATGAGGGGTTGGTAGTAGAGTGTAGGGATGAGGGGTTGGTAGTAGAGTGTGGGGATGAGGGGTTGGTAGTAGAGTGTAGGGATGAGGGATTGGTAGTAGAGTGTAGGGATGAGGGGTTGGTAGTAGAGTGTAGGGATGAGGGGTTGGTAGTAGAGTGTAGGGATGAGGGGTTGGTAGTAGAGTGTAGGGATGAGGGGTTGGTAGTAGAGTGTAGGGATGAGGGGTTGGTAGTAGAGTGTAGGGATGAGGGGTTGGTAGTAGAGTGTAGGGATGAGGGGTTGGTAGTAGAGTGTAGGGATGAGGGGTTGGTAGTAGAGTGTAGGGATGAGGGGTTGGTAGTAGAGTGTGGGGATGAGGGGTTGGTAGTAGAGTGTAGGGATGAGGGGTTGGTAGTAGAGTGTAGGGATGAGGGGTTGGTAGTAGAGTGTGGGGATGAGGGGGTTGGTAGTAGAGTGTGGGGATGAGGGGTTGGTAGTAGAGTGTGGGGATGAGGGGTTGGTAGTAGAGTGTAGGATGAGGGGTTGGTAGTAGAGTGTAGGGATGAGGGGTTGGTAGTAGAGTGTAGGGATGAGGGGTTGGTAGTAGAGTGTGGGGATGAGGGGTTGGTAGTAGAGTGTGGGGATGAGGGGCTGGTAGTAGAGTGTAGGGATGAGGGGTTGGTTGTAGAGTGTAGAGATGAGGGGTTGGTAGTAGAGTGTAGGGATGAGGGGTTGGTAGTAGAGTGTAGGGATGAGGGGTTGGTAGTAGGGTGTGGGGATGAGGGGGTTGGTAGTAGAGTGTGGGGATGAGGGGTTGGTAGTAGAGTGTGGGGATGAGGGGTTGGTAGTAGAGTGTAGGGATGAGGGGTTGGTAGTAGAGTGTAGGGATGAGGGGTTGGTTGTAGAGTGTAGAGATGAGGGGTTGGTAGTAGAGTGTAGGGATGAGGGGTTGGTAGTAGAGTGTAGGGATGAGGGGTTGGTTGTAGAGTGTAGAGATGAGGGGTTGGTAGTAGAGTGTAGGGATGAGGGGTTGGTAGTAGAGTGTAGGGATGAGGGGTTGGTTGTAGAGTGTAGAGATGAGGGGTGGTAGTAGAGTGTAGGGATGAGGGGTTGGTAGTAGAGTGCAGGGATGAGGGGTTGGTAGTAGGGTGTGGGGATGAGGGGTTGGTAGTAGAGTGTGGGGATGAGGGGTTGGTAGTAGAGTGTGGGGATGAGGGGGTTGGTAGTAGAATGTAGGGATGAGGGGTTGGTAGTAGAGTGTGGGGATCAGGGGTTGGTAGTAGAGTGTAGGGATGAGGGGTTGATAGTAGAGTGTGGGGATGAGGGGTTGGTAGTAGAGTGTAGGGATCAGGGGTTGGTAGTAGAGTGTGGGGATGAGGGGTTGGTAGTAGAGTGTGGGGATGAGGGGTTGGTAGTAGAGTGTGGGGATGAGGGGTTGGTAGTAGAGTGTGGGGATGAGGGGTTGGTAGTAGAGTGTGGGGATGAGGGGTTGGTAGTAGAGTGTAGGGATGAGGGGTTGGTAGAGGTGTAGATGAGGGGTGGGGAGTGAGGGGGTTGGTAGTAGAGTGTAGGGGTGAGGGGGTTGGTAGTAGAGTGTGGGGATGAGGGGTTGGTAGTAGAGTGTAGGGATCAGGGGTTGGTAGTAGAGTGTGGGGATGAGGGGTTGGTAGTAGAGTGTGGGGATGAGGGGGTTGGTAGTAGAGTGTGGGGATGAGGGGTTGGTAGTAGAGTGTGGGGATGAGGGGTTGGTAGTAGAGTGTAGGGATGAGGGGTTGGTAGTAGAGTGTGGGGATGAGGGGTTGGTAGTAGAGTGTAGGGGTGAGGGGTTGGTAGTAGAGTGTGGGGATGAGGGGTTGGTAGTAGAGTGTAGGGATCAGGGGTTGGTAGTAGAGTGTGGGGATGAGGGGTTGGTAGTAGAGTGTAGGGATGAGGGGTTGGTAGTAGAGTGTAGGGATGAGGGGTTGGTAGTAGAGTGTAGGGATGAGGGGTTGGTAGTAGAGTGTAGGGATGAGGGGTTGGTAGTAGAGTGTAGGGATGAGGGGTTGGTAGTAGAGTGTAGGGATGAGGGGGTTGGTAGTAGGGTGTGGGGATGAGGGGTTGGTAGTAGAGTGTGGGGATGAGGGGTTGGTAGTAGAGTGTGGGGATGAGGGGTTGGTTGTAGAGTGTAGGGATGAGGGGTTGGTTGTAGAGTGTAGAGATGAGGGGTTGGTAGTAGAGTGTAGGGATGAGGGGTTGGTAGTAGAGTGTAGGGATGAGGGGTTGGTTGTAGAGTGTAGAGATGAGGGGTTGGTAGTAGAGTGTAGGGATGAGGGGTTGGTAGTAGAGTGTAGGGATGAGGGGTTGGTAGTAGGGTGTGGGGATGAGGGGTTGGTAGTAGAGTGTGGGGGATGAGGGGTTGGTAGTAGAGTGTGGGGATGAGGGGTTGGTAGTAGAGTGTAGGGATGAGGGGGTTGGTAGTAGAGTGTAGGGATGAGGGGTTGGTTGTAGAGTGTAGAGATGAGGGGTTGGTTGTAGAGTGTAGAGATGAGGGGTTGGTAGTAGAGTGTAGAGATGAGGGGTTGGTAGTAGAGTGTAGGGATGAGGGGTTGGTAGTAGAGTGTAGGGATGAGGGGTTGGTAGTAGGGTGTAGGGATCGGGGGTTGGTAGTAGAGTGTAGGGATGAGGGGTTGGTAGTAGAGTGTAGGGATGAGGGGTTGGTAGTAGAGTGTAGGGATGAGGGGTTGGTAGTAGAGTGTAGGGATCGGGGGTTGGTAGTAGAGTGTGGGGATGAGGGGTTGGTAGTAGAGTGTAGGGATGAGGGGTTGGTAGTAGAGTGTAGGGATCGGGGGTTGGTAGTAGAGTGTAGGGATGAGGGGTTGGTAGTAGAGTGTAGGGATGAGGGGTTGGTAGTAGGGTGTGGGGATGAGGGGTTGGTAGTAGAGTGTGGGGATGAGGGGTTGGTAGTAGAGTGTGGGGATGAGGGGTTGGTAGTAGAGTGTAGGGATGAGGGGTTGGTAGTAGAGTGTAGGGATGAGGGGTTGGTTGTAGAGTGTAGAGATGAGGGGTTGGTAGTAGAGTGTAGAGATGAGGGGTTGGTAGTAGAGTGTAGGGATGAGGGGTTGGTAGTAGAGTGTAGGGATGAGGGGTTGGTTGTAGAGTGTAGAGATGAGGGGTTGGTAGTAGAGTGTAGGGATGAGGGGTTGGTAGTAGAGTGTGGGATGAGGGGTTGGTAGTAGAGTGTGGGGATGAGGGGTTGGTTGTAGAGTGTAGGGATGAGGGGTTGGTAGTAGAGTGTAGGGATGGGGGGTTGGTAGTAGAGTGTAGGGATCAGGGGTTGGTAGTAGAGTGTGGGGATGAGGGGTTGGTAGTAGAGTGTAGGGATGAGGGGTTGGTAGTAGAGTGTAGGGATCAGGGGTTGGTAGTAGAGTGTAGGGATCAGGGGTTGGTAGTAGAGTGTGGGGATGAGGGGTTGGTAGTAGAGTGTAGAGATGAGGGGTTGGTAGTAGAGTGTGGGGATGAGGGGTTGGTAGTAGAGTGTAGGGATGAGGGGTTTGGTAGTAGAGTGTAGGGATGAGGGGTTGGTTGTAGAGTGTAGGGATGAGGGGTTGGTAGTAGAGTGTGGGGATGAGGGGTTGGTAGTAGAGTGTAGGGATGAGGGGGTTGGTAGTAGAGTGTAGGGATGAGGGGTTGGTAGTAGAGTGTAGGGATGAGGGGTTGGTAGTAGAGTGTAGGGATGAGGGGTTGGTAGTAGAGTGTGGGGATGAGGGGTTGGTAGTAGAGTGTAGGGATGAGGGGTTGGTAGTAGAGTGTAGGGATGAGGGGTTGGTAGTAGAGTGTAGGGATGAGGGGTTGGTAGTAGAGTGTAGGGATGAGGGGTTGGTAGTAGAGTGTAGGGATGAGGGGTTGGTAGTAGAGTGTAGGGATGAGGGGTTGGTAGTAGAGTGTGGGGATGAGGGGTTGGTAGTAGAGTGTAGGGATGAGGGGTTGGTAGTAGAGTGTAGGGATGAGGGGTTGGTAGTAGAGTGTGGGGATGAGGGGTTGGTAGTAGAGTGTAGGGATGGGGGGTTGGTAGTAGAGTGTGGGGATGAGGGGTTGGTAGTAGAGTGTGGGGATGAGGGGTTGGTAGTAGAGTGTGGGGATGAGGGGTTGGTAGTAGAGTGTAGGGATGAGGGGTTGGTAGTAGAGTGTAGGGATGAGGGGGGGTTGGTAGTAGAGTGTAGGGATGAGGGGTTGGTAGTAGAGTGTAGGGATGAGGGGTTGGTAGTAGAGTGTAGGGATGAGGGGTTGGTAGTAGAGTGTAGGGATGAGGGGTTGGTAGTAGAGTGTGGGGATGAGGGGTTGGTAGTAGAGTGTAGGGATGAGGGGTTGGTAGTAGAGTGTAGGGATGAGGGGTTGGTTGTAGAGTGTAGAGATGAGGGGTTGGTTGTAGAGTGTAGAGATGAGGGGTTGGTAGTAGAGTGTAGGGATGAGGGGTTGGTAGTAGAGTGTAGGGATGAGGGGTTGGTAGTAGGGTGTAGGGATCGGGGGTTGGTAGTAGAGTGTAGGGATGAGGGGTTGGTAGTAGAGTGTAGGGATGAGGGGTTGGTAGTAGAGTGTAGGGATGAGGGGTTGGTAGTAGAGTGTAGGGATCGGGGGTTGGTAGTAGAGTGTAGGGATGAGGGGTTGGTAGTAGAGTGTAGGGGTGAGGGGTTGGTAGTAGAGTGTGGGGATGAGGGGTTGGTAGTAGAGTGTAGGGATCAGGGGTTGGTAGTAGAGTGTGGGGATGAGGGGTTGGTAGTAGAGTGTAGGGATGAGGGGTTGGTAGTAGAGTGTAGGGATGAGGGGTTGGTAGTAGAGTGTAGGGATGAGGGGTTGGTAGTAGAGTGTGGGGATGAGGGGTTGGTAGTAGAGTGTAGGGATGAGGGGTTGGTAGTAGAGTGTAGGGATGAGGGGTTGGTTGTAGAGTGTAGAGATGAGGGGTTGGTTGTAGAGTGTAGAGATGAGGGGTTGGTAGTAGAGTGTAGGGATGAGGGGTTGGTAGTAGAGTGTAGGGATGAGGGGTTGGTAGTAGAGTGTAGGGATGAGGGGTTGGTTGTAGAGTGTAGAGATGAGGGGTTGGTAGTAGAGTGTAGGGATGAGGGGTTGGTAGTAGAGTGTAGGGGATGAGGGGTTGGTAGTAGGGTGTGGGGATGAGGGGTTGGTAGTAGAGTGTGGGGATGAGGGGTTGGTAGTAGAGTGTGGGGATGAGGGGTTGGTAGTAGAATGTAGGGATGAGGGGTTGGTAGTAGAGTGTAGGGGTGAGGGGTTGGTAGTAGAGTGTGGGGATGAGGGGTTGGTAGTAGAGTGTAGGGATGAGGGGTTGGTAGTAGAGTGTAGGGATGAGGGGTTGGTTGTAGAGTGTAGAGATGAGGGGTTGGTTGTAGAGTGTAGAGATGAGGGGTTGGTAGTAGAGTGTAGGGATGAGGGGTTGGTAGTAGAGTGTAGGGGTGAGGGGTTGGTAGTAGGGTGTAGGGATCGGGGGTTGGTAGTAGAGTGTAGGGATCAGGGGTTGGTAGTAGAGTGTGGGGATGAGGGGTTGGTAGTAGAGTGTAGAGATGAGGGGTTGGTAGTAGAGTGTGGGATGAGGGGTTGGTAGTAGAGTGTAGGGATGAGGGTTGGTAGTAGAGTGTGGGGATGAGGGGTTGGTAGTAGAGTGTAGGGATGAGGGGTTGGTAGTAGAGTGTAGGGATGAGGGGTTGGTAGTAGAGTGTAGGGATGAGGGGTTGGTAGTAGAGTGTGGGGATGAGGGGTTGGTAGTAGAGTGTAGGGATGAGGGGTTGGTAGTAGAGTGTGGGGATGAGGGGTTGGTAGTAGAGTGTAGGGATCGGGGGTTGGTAGTAGAGTGTAGGGATGAGGGGTTGGTTGTAGAGTGTAGGGGATGAGGGGTTGGTAGTAGAGTGTAGGGATCAGGGGTTGGTAGTAGAGTGTGGGGATGAGGGGTTGGTAGTAGAGTGTAGGGATGATGGGTTGGTAGTAGAGTGTAGGGATCAGGGGTTGGTAGTAGAGTGTGGGGATGAGGGGTTGGTAGTAGAGTGTAGGGATGAGGGGTTGGTAGTAGAGTGTAGGGATGAGGGGTTGGTAGTAGAGTGTAGGGATGAGGGGTTGGTTGTAGAGTGTAGGGATGAGGGGTTGGTAGTAGAGTGTGGGGATGAGGGGTTGGTAGTAGAGTGTGGGGATGAGGGGTTGGTAGTAGAGTGTGGGGATGAGGGGTTGGTAGTAGAGTGTAGGGATGAGGGGTTGGTAGTAGAGTGTAGGGATGAGGGGGTTGGTAGTAGAGTGTAGGGATGAGGGGTTGGTAGTAGAGTGTAGGGATGAGGGTTGGTAGTAGAGTGTAGGGATGAGGGGTTGGTAGTAGAGTGTAGGGGATGAGGGGTTGGTAGTAGAGTGTGGGGATGAGGGGGTTGGTAGTAGAGTGTAGGGATGAGGGGTTGGTAGTAGAGTGTAGGGATGAGGGGTTGGTAGTAGAGTGTAGGGATGAGGGGTTGGTAGTAGAGTGTAGGGATGAGGGGTTGGTAGTAGAGTGTAGGGATGAGGGGTTGGTAGTAGAGTGTAGGGATGAGGGGTTGGTAGTAGAGTGTAGGGATGAGGGGTTGGTAGTAGAGTGTGGGGATGAGGGGTTGGTAGTAGAGTGTGGGGATGAGGGGTTGGTAGTAGAGTGTAGGGATGAGGGGTTGGTAGTAGAGTGTAGGGATGAGGGGTTGGTAGTAGAGTGTAGGGATGAGGGGTTGGTTGTAGAGTGTAGGGATGAGGGGTCGGTAGTAGAGTGTAGGGATGAGGGGTTGATAGTAGAGTGTAGGGATGAGGGGTTGGTAGTAGAGTGTAGGGATGAGGGGTTGGTAGTAGAGTTTGGGGGATGAGGGGTTGGTAGTAGAGTGTGGGGATGAGGGGTTGGTAGTAGAGTGTGGGGATGAGGGGTTGGTAGTAGAGTGTAGGGATGAGGGGTTGGTAGTAGAGTGTAGGGATGAGGGGTTGGTTGTAGAGTGTAGAGATGAGGGGTTGGTTGTAGAGTGTAGAGATGAGGGGTTGGTAGTAGAGTGTAGGGATGAGGGGTTGGTAGTAGAGTGTAGGGATGAGGGGTTGGTAGTAGGGTGTAGGGATCGGGGGTTGGTAGTAGAGTGTAGGGATGAGGGGTTGGTAGTAGAGTGTAGGGATGAGGGGTTGGTAGTAGAGTGTAGGGATGAGGGGTTGGTAGTAGAGTGTAGGGATGGGGGGTTGGTAGTAGAGTGTGGGGATGAGGGGTTGGTAGTAGAGTGTGGGGATGAGGGGTTGGTAGTAGAGTGTAGGGATGAGGGGTTGGTAGTAGAGTTTGGGGATGAGGGGTTGGTAGTAGAGTGTAGGGATGAGGGGTTGGTAGTAGAGTGTAGGGATGAGGGGTTGGTAGTAGAGTGTGGGGATGAGGGGTTGGTAGTAGAGTGTAGGGATGGGGGGTTGGTAGTAGAGTGTGGGGATGAGGGGTTGGTAGTAGAGTGTGGGGATGAGGGGGTTGGTAGTAGAGTGTGGGGATGAGGGGTTGGTAGTAGAGTGTAGGGATGAGGGGGTTGGTAGTAGAGTGTAGGGATGAGGGGTTGGTAGTAGAGTTTGGGGATGAGGGGTTGGTAGTAGAGTTTGGGGATGAGGGGTTGGTAGTAGAGTGTGGGGATGAGGGGTTGGTAGTAGAGTGTAGGGATGATGGGTTGGTAGTAGAGTGTAGGGATCAGGGGTTGGTAGTAGAGTGTAGGGATCAGGGGGTTGGTAGTAGAGTGTGGGGATGAGGGGTTGGTAGTAGAGTGTAGGGATGAGGGGTTGGTAGTAGAGTGTAGGGATGAGGGGTTGGTAGTAGAGTTTGGGGATGAGGGGTTGGTAGTAGAGTTTGGGGATGAGGGGTTGGTAGTAGAGTGTGGGGATGAGGGGTTGGTAGTAGAGTGTAGGGATGATGGGTTGGTAGTAGAGTGTAGGGATCAGGGGTTGGTAGTAGAGTGTAGGGATCAGGGGTTGGTAGTAGAGTGTGGGGATGAGGGGTTGGTAGTAGAGTGTAGGGATGAGGGGTTGGTAGTAGAGTGTAGGGATGAGGGGTTGGTAGTAGAGTTTGGGGATGAGGGGTTGGTAGTAGAGTTTGGGGATGAGGGGTTGGTAGTAGAGTGTGGGGATGAGGGGTTGGTAGTAGAGTGTAGGGATGATGGGTTGGTAGTAGAGTGTAGGGATCAGGGGTTGGTAGTAAGTGTAGGATCAGGGGTGGTAGTAGAGTGTAGGGATGAGGGGTTGGTAGTAGAGTGTAGGGATGAGGGGGTGGTAGTAGAGTGTAGGGATGAGGGGTTGGTAGTAGAGTGTAGGGATGAGGGGTTGGTAGTAGAGTGTAGGGATGAGGGGTTGGTAGTAGAGTGTGGGGATGAGTTGTAGTAGTGTAGGGATCAGGGTTGGTAGTAGAGTGTGGGGATGAGGGGTTGGTAGTAGAGTGTAGGGATGAGGGGTTGGTAGTAGAGTGTAGGGATGAGGGGTTGGTAGTAGAGTGTGGGGATGAGGGGTTGGTAGTAGAGTGTGGGGATGAGGGGTTGGTAGTAGAGTGTAGGGAT